>JAQQZY010000003.1:32154330-32164642 GCA_030068375.1 Ostorhinchus rueppellii
TTTACCCCGCCTTCGCCGTTAAGTAGCTGGTATAGGCTCAATGCGACCCCCGTGACCCTAGTGAGTATAACGCGGGTATAGAAAATGAATGAAAAAAAAAAAGAGTAAACGACCGTCACCAGATGATGTGATACAATGTTGTAACATGTACCAGTTCCAGTTTTGAAAAATATACAAAATGTATTTTTTAAAAAAAAAAGAAAACAACATGTTAATAATAAATGTACTGAATCAATTTGGTGACATATTGTGACTTTAGGGAGCTGATGGCAAAAATGCAGCAGCGCCAGGGAGGAAAGTCCACAAGTACACAGCTGTTACACTTGTGCTCTTTGGAAGTTCATTCTCTGGGGCTGTTCATACCAAGACTGTACTCTGTGAATTTGGTACTGAGAATCAGCCTCCAGTTGACTACTGGGATAATAGAGGGAATTAACATGTAACCTTTAACATTTTACTCATGCAGGAAAACAATCCATGACAAACAGACAGGACGAGACATCGTTCTGTCAGATGAGCAGGTGGATCTGGTGAACCGTCTGCAGAAAGGACAGTTTGGAGACGTCAACTTCAACGAGTACGAGGTATGACACGTCAGCTGGTACCGGGGTACTATGTAACAGGTACACTAACCAGTACCAAATATCAGCATACTGTACTGTGTTCATAGATAGATAGATAGATAGATAGAGGTTCAGGGGGTGAATCATAATTATAATATAAGTACAAAGACATAAATCCTTTCAGACACATCATATAATGAGAACAGCTTATGAAAACACAGGTACGTTAGTCAGTACACCCATATGTGTTGTTCAAACCAATAACTGCATCTGAATCATTGATCAGCTGATGGCAGAGGGAATAAATGAGTTTGAGTATCTGTTTGTAACGACATGGTCTGATTGGGTTTACATTCTTCTGGTATAAAGTCCTTTAGTTGGACTCTAATGACCCTAATGATGCTGCTGAGACTCTTGCTGTCTTTCGCAGACAGCCTGTTATAAAAGCAAAGAAAAGAAAAGGTTAAAAGACTTTGAATAAAAGAACGATAAAACTACATAAAATAGGTTTACAAATGCTAAAGGAGTTCATCTTGTGCAGCAGGTGGATTCTTTGTTGACCTCCTTTGATCAGGGACTCGTTTTTTTTTGTCAAACCTGAGCTGAGAACCAGAGTAGCAAGATATTTGTATGAGTCCACAATTTGGACGTCCTCATCATGGATAATACCAGTTTTATTCATAAATATTGTATTTATAAAAAGGTCAGAGGAAAAAAAAAAAGGACGGCGTCCAAGATGACATATATATTATTTGTGATGTAGAATCCACTGGTCGATGCTCTAACATGTTACTACCTGTTCTAGACACTGCAGCTGTTTGAACACGAAGTTTATGTCTAACTCCTTGTCTTCCTCAGCCCACTGTGGAGTTCTTCACTTCAGACGTGATGATCCATCCGGTCACCAACAGACCTGCAGACAAACGCAGCTTCATCCCATCACTCATAGAGAAAGAGAAGGTAAAGAATATATGAACACAGAAAAACCGCACCCCCAGGCAGACCCACCTGTCTGACTCCACCTGTCTGATTCCACCTGTCTATCTGTCTGTCTCCACCTGTATGTCTGTCTGTCTGTCTCCACCTGTCTGTCTACCCATATCCAGGTGTCTAAAATGGTCCACGCCATAAAAATGGGTTGGATTAAACCTCGGCGGGTGGAGGATGACAGTAAAGGGCGGTACTATGACCTCTGGACAGGTGAGGACTCCTCACTCGTGGCCAAACACAAGATGCACCTGCCCGCTCCCAAAATCCCACTTCCCAGTCACCAGGAGTCCTACAACCCCCCACCTGAGTATCTGTTCACAGACGAGGAGGTAAGTCACATGACTAACATGCAGTTTCCAGGTGTGAATAAATGTGAGAATATAAATCCCGTAGACATGTATGAACTGTCTGTGTTTCAGAGGGCTCTGTGGGAGCAGCAGGATCCGTCAGACAGGAAGTTACCGTTTGTTCCCAGAAGGTTCTCGAGCCTCCGTCAGGTTCCTGCGTTTCCACGATTTATTCACGAACGCTTCGAGCGCTGCCTCGACCTTTACCTGTGTCCACGACAGAGGAAGATGAGGGTAAAACAGCTGACCTGACTAGTTTTGGATGAACTTTATTTAATTTTAATGTTAGTTTTATTTATAGAAGCTGAAAAAGGTCAGATGAAAAAATATTCTGTATTAAAGATAATTTACATGTTTTCCCATTTTATATAAAAAATTATAAATACCTTTAATTGTTGTTAATGATGAACCTTTAACAACAGAGGAAAAACAAAACAAAGCCTGATTTTATCTGAAACTGTTCAGGTTGTATTGAATTTTCATGTTTTTTTTTTTTTTTTAAACTGTTTTGTTTTGTTTTATTTTAATTTCAGTTGAAATACTTTTTGCTTTGGGACTCTTTTGGTTTTCATTCAAACTCATCTGCTCTGTCTTTGCAGGTGAATGTAAATCCAGAAGACCTGATTCCAAAGCTGCCCAAACCCAAAGACCTGCAGCCGTTTCCCACCACACAGTCTCTGGTAAATGACACAATGACAACTACGTACCACTCGCTCTCTGGTAAACAACAACAATCCTGTGTGTGAGCTCTGACGCCCTTTATCTGTGTTTGTGTCTAGGTGTATCGGGGTCACACTGGTCTGATCCGCTCCATCAGTGTGTCTCCATCAGGACAGTGGCTTGCTTCAGGTAACACACCTGTCAATCAAACAAATACACAAATGTATGTATCTTTGTTGTATGGTTTATGTTTATATTATATATATAAAAAAAAAAAGCATAACAAGCACTTAGATTTATTGTCACAAGACGTGATCTCCAGGAGGGTTTTCATGGTTGGACTGGAGGAAATAAAATGAGAGATTAAAGAAAAACCCATGAAGGAGGAAATGATTCAGTGTTTATATCAAACATTATGTGAATGACATGAGTTAGTATCCATTCACTCATTCATTCATTCATGGTCTTCCTCTGGTGGGGACCTGGGCTCAGAGGCAGGAGTTTGACCAGTCCGCAGGTATAATGTCTCCTGTGTGGAGGAGGCTATTAGGGTCTCCTGGTCAGACATGAAACACCTCCCCACTGAACCATCCACGATTCCACCTGATCACAGGAAGCACCTCAGCTGGCTCCTCTGTGTGGAGGCGCTGTGGCTCTACTATTAACTCCTCTTGGATGATGAAACTCCTCAACCAATCAGAGGAAACTCATGTCTGCCGTTAGTATCCACAGCCTGTGACCATAGATAAGAGAAGGAATGTAGTTTGACCAGAGAAATCCAGCTCTTGTCTCAGCTCCTTCTGATCACAACAGACCATCTACCATCTGAAGGTCTGCATCTCTGCTGACAGCCAGTATGTTTGTTGACCTCCTGCTCCATCCTCCCATCGTTCATGATGAAAACCCTGACAGACTTCTCCAGTTGGACCAGTAGCTCACCCTCTGTGTGAACTGGAGGTCACAGTTTGATCTTGTCATCAGTAAAACACAGGCATGAGATCCAGAGGACACCCTGGTGGAGTTAAACCCACACAGTGTGTTGTACTGCTGACAATGTGGACCAAACTATTGGCTTTGACCATCATAGAGGTATTGATGCTTCACAACATCCAGATCCTTCAAGAGCCTCCAGATCCGTCCAGGTGGTGATGGTACTCTGAACAGTCTGAGCCCAGACCTGAATGTGCAGGAAAACAATCCTCTGGACCACAGAGGAAAAGTTCAACCTACTGACACTGAATCAGGGGACCGTGAAGACCCCCACTCAGACCAGGTTCAAGCTGAGCCCCAGGAGTTATAGCCTGACCCCAGGCACCCACTGATGACCCCCTCCCTCCATGTCTGACTCCCAAGACCTGGGGCCTCATGTTCAAAGGGTATGTACGCCCAAAACCGTGCGTACACCCTTTTCCACGTTCATGTCCAGATGTACAAAGATTGAACTGACTGTGGAAATGTGCGCTGCTTCACGCCAACTCCATAGCTGGCGAACGCACGTTTCTTGTGCTTTAGAACCTTTGGTGAGACTTATAGGTGAAACTAGGAAACGGTTAATAATGTGGAAAAGGTCATTCCTCAGAGTGAAATGCACATCAGAGAAACACAGATGAACGATGAACACACCGACACACAATTCTACTGCCACAGCAGCACATCCAACACCAGAACCAGAACCTGGACCCACTAATGCCAGTCCTGCCATCCGAACAGGATGTGATTTCAACCACATAAACAGACAAGAACACTGAATTCACCTGTTAATAAATGCATTTAATGTCATATTAATGTCTGTGAAAACATTTAGAAGTTGCTCCAGTCGCTCCTTGATGTCGCTGATTGCATTCTGATGTCCCCCTGACTACTGTGATAGTGTGGTAGGACGAGCTATCGGACCGGAGGAATCCCACGGTCTGTGACAGACTGGGACTGTGTCTCACCGTCTTCTGTCTCATTGTCTTTGTGAAATAATTAACTGAGTAATTAAACATGAGCCAGACTCTTTTATTTCCACTTTGATATCCAGACATGATTCCACTGTGATCAGATTATTATCTGAGCTGTAGAATGAACACATGTGGGACTGACACAAATACTAAGTATATATTTACTTTGGGGCTGATCTGATCCTCTGTCAGACCAGTGTCATTAAGGTGGTGACCCTCCTCAAACTGGATCAGTTCGTCCTCTTCCGCCTTGATCCTTCGGCCTCCGCTTTGCGTCCACCTCGACGTCATCATGTGATCACGTGGAGAGAGGAATCCCAGAGGGAATCCCACCTGCAGACTCTGTTTATAATAATTTGCATATTTAAATGTGGCGTGGAGAGGGAAGGGTCTGGTACTCCAGCATATGCGCTCAATTCCACTCTGATTGGGATGAACAAAGGAAGTGTGCTTGGATTCAGGTGTATGCACACTTTTGTTCATCTGGATTTTTTTGTGTGTACGGGCAAATTGAGATTTCGGCGTCTGCCAGGTTTCAGTTTGAAATCCACACAAGTCTTTGTACATGAGGCCCCTGGTCTCCCTGATCCTGGACAGATGTGTTGAACACCACTACTTGTTACTTGCTTTTCTATGTGTGATTTGAACATAAAAGTGGAAAACATGTCCTTAACAGTGTGCTTTTCTTTTAATTTGGAAACAGACACTGGGAAATCAACAGGACCGTTGTCTCACACCTTTTGTCTCACCTGTTATAGGAAGTGATGACGGCTCTGTCAGAATCTGGGAGGTTTGTACATCTCGTTGTGTGAAGACGGTGCAAGTGGGTGGAGCTGTGAAGAGCATCAGCTGGAACCCGAACCCTGCCGTCTGTCTGCTGGCGGTCGCTGTGTAAGAACCCGTCTGTCTGACACCACATTAACCCGTCTGTCTGACAACCTGTCTGTCTCCATGTTGACCTGTCTGTCTCTCTTGCAGGGAATCAATGGTCCTGATCCTGTCTCCCTCTATGGGAGACAAACAGGTCATCTCGGCCTCAGAGCGTCTTCTTTCAGGTCAGCAGGAGACAGAGACAACTGAAGGGGAGGGGCCTGTTTCCTGGATTGAGACGGAGGGGGAGGAACTTAACCAGGGGATCCACCTGAAGATCCAACATGTCAAAGTAAGACCACACACCTGTAAACCCACTGTAAACACCCCCCCCACACTGATCGACCATTGATAACTAACCTTTGACCCCCAGGCTGTCCAGCAGGTGGTGTGGCACGCTAAGGGTGACTACCTGGCGTCAGTGATGCCGGACCACTCGAGCCACCTGCAGGTGCTGATCCACCAGCTGAGCAGAAGGCGGAGCCAGAACCCGTTCAGGAAGAACAAAGGCCTGGTGCAGTGCGTATCCTTCCACCCCATCAGGCCCTACTTCTTTGTGGCCACGCAGCGCTGCGTCCGCATCTACAACCTGGTCAAACAGGAAATGACCAAGAAGCTCCAAGCCAACTCCAAGTGGATCTCCAGCATGGACGTGCACTCGTCAGGTACAGAACCAGAACCACACAGAAGCATTAGCTCAATAGAACAGACTAAATATGAACACCCGGAATAAATAGAATATTACCATTTTTAGTTTTTCATTCTATCAAACTGGATTCTGTGGTTAAAAACAGGACCTAATGAAAGTAGAAGCTCTATTATATTATAACATCTATATGTAATCTGTGATACAAATTAGATTAAATCCAAAGTAATAGTGGTTAGTGTAATATTTCTATACAAATTCAGAGCAGACACTATCATCTTTTTTCCGTTTCATATCATATGAATCCAGTGTGATGGTACATTATTACCCTCTACTATGTGGACCAGTCATAATCCTCAAACTAAACACTGTAATGAGACTTTTATCTTTTCCAATGTAGAAAAAACCTGCACCAGAGTACGAGATGTCACTTAACATTAAACACTGAACCTTAAGTTTTTCTGAGATGTTTCCAGTTATTCTTCAATAATAAGCTCTTCATAAACTCTCACTGTAAAGGTTTTAGTGTGAAATATTCCGACACAATGTTTCCTGTCATTTGTTTGTCTCATCCCTGTTATGTGATGGTTTAATGGTTCATGTACTGCTCTCACCTGTCTGACCCCAGGCGATCATGTAATCTGTGGCAGTTATGACTGCAGACTGGGCTGGTTTGACCTTGACCTCTCAACCAAACCATACAAGATGTTGCGGTACGTCCCAGACACCACCCGATCTGTGTATGGAACTAGAATGGATTTGATTTCATTGACATTGTATTGATTATACTGATTGTTGTGCTCACTTCCTGTTTCCAGACACCATAAGAAGGCGGTGAGGGGCGTGGCCTATCACAGATCTTACCCGCTGTTCGCTTCAGCATCAGATGATGGCTCAGTGATCATCTGCCACGGGACAGTTTACAAGTAAAAAAAAAAACAAAAAACTCAAAAATACATGAAAGTACTGGTAGAAATACACAAAATATCAAAATACAGGGATGCAAGAAAAATACACAAAAATGCTGAAAAATCTATAAAACTACATAAAAACATGGAGTGATTCTCTAACATTATCATCTCATGGCTTCAGGGCATTATGACATAATTTTAAATCTGAATCTGTAACATCAAATTGAGATAGAATTCATGAATGAATATATGAAACATTTAAACTAGTTTGACATTACAGTAAAATTACATTTAACTTTGAATCCTCTGACCCCTCAGTGACCTGCTGCAGAACCCTCTGATTGTCCCAGTGAAAGTGCTCAAAGGTCATGAAATCACCCATGACCTGGGCGTCCTGGATGTGACCTTTCACCCTACACAGCCCTGGGTCTTCTCGTCTGGAGCTGACGCCACCGTTCGACTGTTCACCTGAATGTCTGATGTGTTTCCTTAAAGTTTGTCTAATTCATTATCACTGTTTTTTATTTACATTAACATCTAGAGATTAAACTGTTTGTGACCATGAACATAAAACTCTAAAAAATAAAAAAAAAAAGTTTATTAAACTGTTTCTTGAATACTTTGTTGAAATGTTTGATATTTATCATTTTCTCAGACTTTACACATTCATCATCAGGAGCTGCTTCACTTAGCAGAAAAACTTTTTTTCAGCCAAAGTAAAATCTTAACTTATTTATTAACCCTGATTGACACAGGAAAAGTCAAGAGACGCAAGTGTTAAACAAATTACTTAAAATTCTGTACTGTACTTAAGTTAAATCTTAAAGTTTCTCATTTATGCACATTTTTTAGTCTCTCATAATTATCCCCATATCATTGAGATTATTATTAATACTTATTTTTTGCTCTTTGGGATCAATTGTAGCCAATAAACATAAAAAATAAAGTTTGTCTTGGAACACAAAGCAGTTCAAAACATGTTTCGTATGGAAACAACTGGTTTATTTTACAATTTTAAAAAAATCCAAACTTTATTTCAGTGTGATAGTGTTTGTGTGAAAACAGTTAGTCATGGTCAGATGGAGTTCAGGCTACAGTTTGTGATAATGAATCCATGAAAGCATCACAGACTGTATCAGACAACCAGTCACACTGGAACAGTTCTAGTCCTACAGGTATGAAAATTATATATTGGCAGAAATAAAAACTGAACGGAGCAGCTGAATAGTCTCCTGTAGGTTACTTTGTTTTCTATGATTTTATAAAAAGTTGGAAAAACACTGGTGGAAATGAACCAGGAGGTGTTCAGGTGCGTCTGTAAACCTCTAAACCAAACTCAATCTCACTTTGTTTTATGAACTTTTATTCAGTTTATACAAACGTGTCACATAAATAAACACCTGATGGGTTCATTTTTTGATCTGATTCATCTCTACATCTGAGACACTAAAGCTATGTTCAGACTGCAGACACACATGGGCCAAATCTGATTTTTTTTTGCCCATATGCAACTTGTATTCGATCTGTTACAGTTTGAATGAGCACTGTTTTTTTTTTTTCCAAATCCGACCCAGGCTACTTCCATAAGTGGTCCTAAATCCCATACGTATCTGATATTTTATAGTGTGACTTCAGTGTGAACGCCCAGTTCGCATTTATTTGACCTTTACGTCATTGAAATGTCACAAATCTGTGTCCCTCCATATTTACCTGTAAACAGTGCGTGTCTGCATGGTTACATATTACATCAGGACCTCATTTGCAGATGTGGGTCACTTCAGGGTCACATTCAGTTCAGATTAAAAACTGATAGAAGTCGCATTTAATGTGTAATATGAATGAGCACAGAAAAAAAAAAAAAATTGGATTTTACCAAAACATCTGAACTGCATAAAGACCTGCTGTCTGAACATAGCCTATATGTCCTGTCGAGTCCAGGCTGTCTCCACAGTGACAAGCCCGTCTCCATGGTAACCAGGGCATAAATACTCTCTCTGTGTTCTTAATAAACTTCTCCAAAAATATTGAGACTCTTATTTTACAACAGAAAGAACTGTAAAACATGCAGAAGAGATCACATGACCCCACCTCGCTGTGATGTCATCACAGATGTGATCACATGACCCCACTTTGGAGTGTCACCATTACAGACAGATGCGATCACAATCCCACTTCCCTGTGACATCATCACAGACAGACGTGATCACATGACCCCCACCTTGCTGTGATGCCATCGTAGATGTGATCACATGACCCCACCTCACTGTGATGCCATCACTGACAGACATGATCACATGACTCCACCTCACCAACAGATGTGATCCAAACGAACAAACTTTAATTAAAGCAGATAAAAAGAGGAACCAAAAATATAAACTGTTAATAATAACGTCTCTGTGGTAAAACCCTGACCTATGGTTGTCAGCATCGTCTGCTGCTATAGATACAGTTCATTATCATAATCAGAGGTCAGAGGTCAGCGCGGGGTCGCTGTCAGGGGCCAGGTCGGTGGCGAATAAAGGCTCCAGCAGAGATGGCACGTCAGCCCCACCCTCCAACGGCGACACAGGCGTGTACTGGACCAGCTGTTTACCTGGACCAATCACAGAGAGGCAAGGGGCGGAGTCAGTGGGAGGGAACAGAACCAGTGAAATCAACAGAACCAGGTCTGGATGAGAAACCTGGACATCATCACATTCTCCTGCTTGTGTAGCTTCATTGCTTCGATGCAGTGAGATGAAGCTAGATTTGGAGTTCATGTTGGAAAATGGGGGAGCTGCTATTGAAGGCACTCAGTGACCGAGTCCAGATCTTCTTCAGCACCAGGATCAAGGCCCTGAAATGAACTTGCTTTTACCTGAAGGTGAGATGTTATGAAAGGAGCTAAAATTCAAAGGTGGACCAGATCACTTATCAGAAGGTCCAAATATAACAAATATGACACAATGAGTCCAGGAAAAAAATGATTAACACTATTTTCAGAGAGAATTAAGAATGCAAGTGTAGGAGAACCAGGGCTTTGTGAAGTGACATCTAGTGGGCATCACTGGTAATACACTTATAAAGACTTCTGCTCAGGTTCATTCTGGAGCTGAGGCCATTTTCCCTTGAGCTGAACTCAGTTACCAGCAAAAGATGAAGTACTACTGGACGTCAGCTCAGTCACACTATGTTATCCTCTCCTCTTTCTAAGCGTCACATGAATAAAGTATATTTTCTAATATAAACTAACAGTCTGTATATCTTACAAAGTGCACAAATTCTGTACCTCCTTTTTATTCTGTATGTTGTTTGTGTGTTGTATAATTCATTCATCTTCTATACCCGCTTTATCCTCACTAGGGTCATGGGGGTCACATGGAGCCTATCCCAGCTACTTAAG
>JAQQZY010000003.1:32226812-32247628 GCA_030068375.1 Ostorhinchus rueppellii
AGATAGATAGATAGATAGATAGATAGATAGATAGATAGATAGATAGATAGATAGATAGATAGATAGATAGTCTGTATATATCCTTATTTGTTGTACATGTTTCTCATGTACAGACTTAACTTTTGTATATTTCAGTAGTTTTTGTAGTACTTTAGTTGCATATGTATATTTAATATTTTATCCTGTAGCTTTTGCACATGCCGACATTTTTCAGTATTTTGTGGGTTATTTTTTAAACAGACTTTTTTTGCACCAAGTGTTTTTGCTGCTTAACAGAACAGAGCTGCTAAACGGATTTTCCTTGTTCCTGTGCCAAAAAGTCCTATCTATTGTATTGTATTGTATTCTTGTCCTGAAGTGACATCAGCTTTGACATTCATTTTAATACACTTTTCAGTTTTTACCCATGAATGTGTTTACCTTGAGACTTTGGAGTGTCTGAAGTGTCATCATTATTAGTACTAGCAGAAGATTCGGAATCACTTGGAGTGCCACCATTATCCTGAGTGTCAGGTGTACTGTCAGTACCAGTGCTGTCAGTAGTGTCTGAACTCTGGAGCTCATCAGTGTTGCCTGTGCCATTCTGGTCGTTCTCTGTGGCTCCATCAGTCATGGTGTCATCGCTGCCCTGCTTTGACGTTGCATCATTGCTGTTGTTCTGGTCAGTGTCGCCGTCTGTGGTTTCGGTGTCGTTACCGTCATCATTGTCATTAGATGCTTGACTGTTGGCCTCAGCCTCTTCCTCTCCCTCTGAGTCCATTTCATCAGCAGTCTGCTCTGATTCGTTGTCTGTGTTCTTCTCTGATGAGTCATCATTAGCCTCACTGTCTCCCTCATCTCCATCACTGGGCTCATCTCCTTGTTCTTCATCGTCTTCATCAGTGGTCGTTTCTGAACTTTTGCTGGTAGATTCTGGATTCAAAGTTTAATATATTAGTCGTATATTATCATGTGAGAAAATATAGTCAGAATTTGTCCCAGTGTAAAAAATATATAAACCTGGATCCTTCCTGGATCCTCCATGCCATCACTTTGCACAAATCTATCAACATAATTTTATAAATCAAGGAAATATTCTTTAATGACAGTTTCAAAGTGTCACTTTCACAGGGTTTTAAAAAGTCTTTAAAAAGTCTTGATTGTCCAAATCTGCATGTAATTCCTTAAAACAGGGCTGTCAAACTCATTTTAGTTCCATTCCAAATCCAGCCTAATATGATATAAAGTGGGACAGACCAGTGAAATATAAAATAATAGGATGAGAACTTTTAAGTGAAAAAATTTAAACTTCTTACTGAAAATATTTATATCTATGAATTGTACTCGAACATAACATGAACAAATATGAACAACCTAAAAATACTGAAGTAAAGTAAGGGCAATGTGAACAATATTACACCTTAGTTTATCATTTATACATGGGAATCACAACTTGGAGAACAAAGTTGGATCAGATCACAGTTGGCTGAAATTTCTCATGTCTATAAAACCATAAATTTGCTTCAATTTACTTCAAGCTTGGCACATATACAGAGGTAACAGATATGTAGACATCAGCACACAGACAAACATGATGACATCAGCTGGATCGACGTCAAAATAACCTACAATACGTGTGAGGGGTGGGACTTGTTGTGCCTGGAACCACTTGTTTTTAGTAATCCCTTCAGTTCAGTGTGAAAAAATATTGCTTGTACTTTTGTTTTTATTTAATTCAACATACCATTTTCAGGCTCATCAGAATCGTCGTCAGGATTACTATCGTCTTTGTTATTATCATCATCATCAGCTGAGGAGATAAAAATGTACAGTGATAGCATATTGTTATATGATGTTTTAACAGTCATTTAATTTCCATGTTAATGATATTATGTCATTATCCCTTTCATACATACTGGTCACTACAGTGGATAGTTATTCAAAGCTGATCTCTTGTACATCCGTGGATTTTGTTGTTTTTTGTTGTTTGTTTGTTTGTTTTTTTTGCATATTATCTCCATGAAGTGAGCAATAACTAGTATTAGAATATGTTAAAATGTGAGAAAACATTTGGTTAGCAGCTTTAAAAATGCTTTTATTTCATTGTTTTCATATAATTTTCTGCTATTTTAAATACATCTTTCTTTGCTTCAAAAATGAAATGCATGATGTAGCTGAAAGGACATTTTTGTAACTACATGAAAAAAAACTTGATCACATTGTGTTTTTCATGCCTAAGGAAGAATAAAAATCTTGAGGAAGGTTCTCACAATTCATGCGTGAAAGGGTTAATAACACAAAATATAGGTAATATTTGTTGTGTTTACGTGAACCACCACCATTACTGACCTTCGTCTCCTCACTGTCTGAATCTACAGAGACAAGTTTTATTTTCATTTCATTCGACATACCTTCTTGAAGCTCATCAGAATCATCATTAGGCTTATCATCATCATTATCGTCATCATTATCTTCATCTTAGGGGATAAAACAAATGTACAGCGATAGCATATTGTTACATGATGCAACAGTCATTTCATTTTCACTTAAATTACATAATGTCATTAATATCACAAAATATAGGTAATATTTGTTGTGTTTACCTGAGTCAGCATCACCATTACTCTTATTTTTCTCCTCACTGGCTGAATCTACAGAGACAAAACATCACACTGTCAGCTTCTATCTCACCATCATCATCATCATCATCATCATCATCATCATCATCACCATCTAAGTGGATAAAAATGTACAGCCATAGTATGTCCTTATGTGATGCACTAACAATCATTTAATTTCCACTTTAATGATGTTATGATGTCATTAATATCACAAAATAAAGGTAGTATTTGTTGTTTACCTGAATCAGCATCACCATCACTTTCATCAGTCTCCTTGCTGTCTGTATCTACAGAGACAAAACACCACACAATGAACTTCTATCAGTGATGTGATGTCAAACAATAACACTGTGTACTGAACAGAGGTTTATTACAGGTAAATAATAGTTTGTGTAGTAAGATCATTACTGTTGCATCAGTGTGAATGATGTTCAAATCAAATGGAAATATTGTAAACCTCATAGAATAGTTACTCAAGTCATATTTTTGCCAAAATTGTGATATTTGCATAACTTTAGTCTCCCTACATTGCTACTTCATTTTATGCAGATAAGACTATTTGGCCAAAATTATGATTTATGCAATTATGTAATTATGCCATGAGGCTAAGGATGTAAAGGTAAAACACCAGGAGGTGTTAGACTACTCATCTTTAGAATTATTTTTGAGCTAATCAGCTCTGGGTGAAATACGAATGTTTCAGTTCTGTTTATAATTTCAGATAAATTCAGTCATAACAGGATCTGGTACAAGTGGTGTATGTAAAGCTGTCATTAAACACAGAAAACACAGACCTTCAGCCTCTGAGTCCAAGTCAGAGTCATCCGACTCTGGCTCTGATTTAGATTCTGAAAGACAGAAATGTGAAAGATAAAAAGGTGGAAATGCACCTGATGTAAATATTCAACCAGTTCGATTATTTCTATCAAATGTCATTCACAAGGCTTCTTACATTTTTAAACTTTTTTTTTGTTTCCAGAAAATTTGTGCCAAATTTGAAGAAATTCTGTGAAGAATTCCCCAAGATAACTCACAACAATAGGGTAGAAAACCTGATACCTCTGGTCTAATTAGGACTGATTTTCAGAGCTGTCAAACATATTCCTATTCATTCCTCAGGTAGAAGTACAGATACTAGGGTTCAAACAGACTTCTGTAGAAGTTCAAGTATCAACTCAGTTTTTTACTCAAGTAAATGTATAAAAGTAGTGGCTTGAAAATTACTTAAAGTATAAAAGTAAATGTAAGGGTAAAAAATGTCATTAGGACAAAAGCTTAGGTTGTATTACAGGGGCCTATAGTGCACTAGCCCACCTCCCAAACACATTTTTCTCAAGGCCATAATGACTGTAATGTTAAATTAAAATGTTAATGTTGAAAAATGTGGGCTGCACTAAGCTGCTGTTTCAGTCGTATATATGCACATTGAAAATGGACACATTTTAATCCACTGCAAATGTTTTAAAGAACCATATATGTACCTGCCCAGGGACTGCAGGTGGAGATTAGCTCTAGTGCTACAACCTGCTACACTACAGCTCTCCTTTTTAAGGTTAATGTATATTGTACAATGTCCCTGTCAAAACAAATAAACTGAAACTGCTGTTTCCTACTGAGCATTAACATGTTTCATGGAGCAGAAAATATGATGACCAGTTGAATATAAGTATTGGAATGGTGCAAAAAGTCAGGTGCAATGGATTGCATCCAAACCAATAGGGTGTCGGAATGGAATATGTTTATACTTCTCATCCAACACAACCAAATTCACTCTGGACAATTTGTTTTATTTGAACCATGACAAGCTGGAATGAAAACAAGCCAAACTGAAATAGGAGTAAGAGGTTGTTTTTAAAATGTAAGAAGTAGAAGTAAACAGTGGGCCGAAAAATAATAACTCCAGTAAAGTATAGATAGCCAAAATTTCTACTGAAGTAAAGTAACAAAGTATTTGTACTTTGTACCTCTGCTGATTATTAAGGAACAAAAACAACAATAAAATTATTATTAAATGAATCTTAAACCACAGTACATCTGGTTTAAGGCTGACTTTCCATTTTCTCTGCTCTTCTACTGTTCACCAGTGATGTGTTTCTGTGTCAGCAAAATGAGTAATACATAACATCACTTATTAAACTGTCCTGTTTCCGTTTATAACAGACTTTGAAAGATAATCAATGCAATGTTGATGACCATTTTACTTTACCCAGTGTCAGAAAAATACCCTCTCAGCTGGTGGTCAACAATTTCTGTAAATTAACAATAATGTGTGTTTGTCACTATGCCGATGACACTGTTATTTAGAAACCCAAATTCTTTACACTCTGACTTCATTTTGACCCATAAAAAACCTGTATTGAACAGGATGAAGTCATGTAGAAGGTGCTAAGTGTGAGTGTGTTTAGGACGCATCAGGGTTTAACCAGGTTCATATTTATCTCACTATTAAAAATTCAAATTCTCTGAGATCTGTTTCAATAATGGAAAAAAGGTGAAAAGGCAGGTTACCGTCACTTGCTTCTGTATTCTCTGTGGAGATGAAAGAACATGTTGAACAGTTATGATCTCTTACATAATGGACAAAAATGGATGGAAATAAATAGAATAATAAACACACCAACCATCTACTTCCGAGGAATCTGTGTCATCTGAAAGACATTTTTTTCTGTTGTAAGTTTATCACTTCAGAAATTATGTCCCTCTCAGATGTAAAAGATTTGTGATTTCAGAATATTTGTGTTTTTATTAATTTGTTTAATCATACACAGATAATAAAGACTATGAAAATGACATTGTATTGGAATTAACAGATGCATTGTCTCCTTTATCATATTATAAAGCTTTTAGATTAACATTTGCATGTGCAGCAACTAAGACTAAAGTTAAATAAAGTATAGAAACTGATATAAGGGCTCATTTTATCATACTTTTAAATTCTTACTTGTAGTTTTGTTATATATTGATGTGTTATATTATTATTCTGCACATTGACCTGTGGGGAACCCTGGGACATATTAATAGCGATATCTAGGGACTGAAGTCAGTAAACGCATCGTTTCTGTTTTTAACTTCATTTCCCGTCATGGCTGCGCTTCCTATCAACTGTCATGGGCAGAGCAACATGATTATAAGGCTATTATATTCCAAAATGACTAATATCTTCCAAAATATTGGCTCTATCAACTTGCCCAGATATATAATGTGGAGAAGGGACTATTCCTCAAATATAAGTACCAAATGGGCCACTTAAAAACATCTCAATTTCTCAAAATTGTGCAGATACACACACACACACACACACACACACACACACGCACACACACGCTCTGAGACCTTCTAATATCATGATATAGATTCTGGGAGACACAGGATCAAGACAATAAACTGATGGGATGCCACAAACAGATAAATAATTTATTGTTGTCTTTATATAAATGACTGATCGGATCATTTAATTTTTGAATGTACTGATTTTTTCTGACGTTGTCTGTGATCTCAACAAGATCCTGTTCAACATTTACTACTTCATTACCATGTGAACTCACACTGTTGATAGTTTGTGCTTTTGTTTTCATTTTATTGAACTTATTTATTAGGTTTACCTTCAGAGTCTACAGCCTCTGCAGCATCAGCACTTTCATCTGTGGAGACAAAAATATGCAGTGGTTACATATTTATGTGATCATATATTGTCCTCATGGGTTACTGAAGGAAGCTCATATATTGATAATTATTGTTTTTTTTTTATCTGAATCAAACTCCAGAGTGATTGTATCAGGTGTGTAGTCTACAGGGTCCCACAAGGCGATGATAATCACATTTAATGATAACGTTTACAGTAGTGATATTACTGTGTCGTCCTGTCATTTACCCTTTGATGCATGAATTATGACGACCTTGGTCAACATTTTTTTTTTCCTGAGAGTTTTTATTCCTCTTTCAGCATGAAAAAAACTTTGACTGAAATTTTTTTAATGAACCTATTTTTTATGGAGTTACAAAACTGCCGGTGTCAGCTGTATGCGTTTCATGTGCTTCAGTTTTGAAGCAACGAAACATGCATTTAAAATGGAATATCAGATAGTGATATACTGTGTGAAAACTGTGAAATAAAAACATATTTAACTCTTTCATGCATAGTGGTCACTACAGTGGACAGATATGCTACAGCTGTTCTTTTGTATATTCATGGATTTTGTTGTTTTAGTTCCATATCAGCCAACATAGTGGACACTTATACACCATCCCATACAATGCAATTCATACTGTTACTGTGACTTTGCTGTCCTTGATAAACCTGATCTGCAATGACATGTTTTAAATCAATTGATAAATGTTATTATACTGTAATTAACAGCTTTTTTTTTTAAAACAGAAAGTTTTTGTTTTGCATATAAAGTCCTTGAAGTGAATAATAACTCGTATTCAAGTATGTTAAAATCTGAAAAAAACATCTGATTAGTAGCAGCAAAAATGCAAAATTTGATTCCATAGTTTTCCATATCACTTCCTGATATTAAGTGTTAAATATAAATTTCTTTGCTTCAAAAATGAAATGCTTGGTGTCAGGCTGACTGGACATTTTTGTAACTCCTTAAAAAACAAGACAAAACCAAAAAAACTTGATTGCATTGTTTTTTCGTGCCTAAAGAGGAATAAAAAAAAAAAACAGGAAAAATATCTTGGCTAAGGTTTTCATAATTCATGCATGAAAGAGTTAATGCAGCTAATCTGATATCTTCTCACATTTTAGTATACTAGTTATTAAACTATTACTACTAGTTATTATTATTATTATTATTATTATT
Organism: Ostorhinchus rueppellii; assembly: GCA_030068375.1. NCBI lineage: Eukaryota > Metazoa > Chordata > Actinopteri > Kurtiformes > Apogonidae > Ostorhinchus > Ostorhinchus rueppellii. The sequence continues at coordinate 32,234,221 of JAQQZY010000003.1, forward strand.
ATTATTATTATTATTATTATTATTATTATTATTATTATATTATTATTATTACTGCTAGTTATTAAACTAGTTATTACTCACTTCATGGAGATAATATGTACAAAAAACAAAACAAAACCAAAAAACACAACTTTAAGAAAACTGTTAATTACAGTCTAAAACAACTACCAATTGATTTACAATCAAAAATGTCACAGTAGGTTTATCCAGAATAGCAAAGTTACACTAATGGTATGAATGCCAGTGTATTTTGGGTCGGTGCATAAGTGTACACTGTGTTGAATAATATGGAACTAAGACAACAAAAGCCATGGATATACAATAGAACAGCTGTAGAATAACTGTCCACTGTAGTGACCAGTATGTATGAAAGGGTTAAAATCATGTATCAAGTGTAGATAATATTGATTGTGTTTACCATCAGCTGGCTTAGATTCATTATCGTTCTTGTCTTGTCCTACAAAGACAAAAAAATCAGACAGTCAGCTTCCATCAGTGAGTTGGAACAAACATTTATAGTCACAACTGATATGCAAGGATAACAGATTGAAAAAAAAAGTGTGTGAATAATATAGTGGTATATTAGGGCCAATATAACAAAAAGTTACTAATATTATGAGAAAAACTTCAGATTTATTAAACGAAATTCATAGCATTCAAAGCAACAACAAAAACAGGAAGTCAGGTGAGGTCAAAGGGCAGGTTGGAATCTAGGCTTCATGCTCAGTTTGGTTTGTTTTAGGCACCAAAACTACATAAGAACGGACATGTAGATCACATTTATCAAAATGCTGAATACCAGCTACAGCTGAAGACTGAGACCTTTGAAAGAAGATGGGGACCGGTCTTCAGTCTTATTGGAATGGACATTTAAGCCTGGAAGGTTTTTTTTTATTTTTATTATTACTACTATTATTATTACTATTATTATTATTATTACTATTATTATTATTATTATTATTATTATTATTATTATTAGTGCAACCACACATTTGATGTAATTTGGGGCCCAATCTCAGGACAGTCACTGTTGTTCTATATATTGTTTAATAAAAGTTAAAAAAAAAAAAAAAAAGCGGAATACATATCCATATAGTAGAGACAACCTGTGTAAACATGACACAGATGGCCACAGAGGTGGATCATAAACTAGCAGCCACCTAGACTTCCATAATGTGCTAGACATAGGTATCAATTACAAAAAACAAAAACAAAAAAAAACCTCAACAGGAAGTCTACTGTTTTGTCTTGAATATAGAATTCTCAGCCTAAGTTCATCAAACCAAAGTAACTGTTGAGTTAATGAATGTCATCTAAAGATTTCTGTGACAAAAAGTGGTGACTTGAAGCTTTTTTGTGTCAGGCTTGTGAACCTCAGTGTGTTGCTGACAGTGGAACTCAGGATCAGCCACAGTCTGACACACATGCATCAGCTACAGACGCATACAAACAGGAAGGCCACCATTTTCTCTGTATATAGGATTTTTGACATTTTCACAAAGGGTCCTGTTGATTTCTCCTGTTGAATTTCTTTCTAATACAACTAAAATGTGGACGACTGTCCGTGTACTTGCATTAAAAGCCCTCCTGGAACACCACCCACCACCGGCCCATCATTACCTCCGCCCAGGAGGTATTGTGATCACCCGAGTTTGTGTGTTCGTTCGTTTGCTGCAGTAACTTCAGCCGGCCGGAAGTCTGCACTCTCTTCATTATTATATTCAATGTGTCTTCATTATTATATTCAGTGTGTGTCCGATTACAACCAATTAATTACATGCTTTAACACAAAAGTATAAAAAGTTAGTCACCGGTGGAACAGGCAGGACTTAAAAACACCATCCAATCATTTTAACTGACCCATCGAAATGATTGAAGGGTGATATGTCAATCAAACTTAACTCCATTTGTCCCTCCCCCCTCTGTGCATACTCCTCTTCATACATGAATTGTATGTTCTATGTACAGGAAATGAAGCCAGAGCCAGAGAGAGTGTTGTTCTTCCTGGGTGTCTTCAAACCTGTCAGGTCGACCACGTCCAGAAAAAACAACACAAGGACACATCACAGCGATCAGCTGACACCTTCTGAGGAAGACTGCTGATGACCGTCAAAACATGTAACGCAGGGGTGTCCAATCCTGGTCGTCGAGGGTCAGTATCCTGCATGTTTTACATGTATTCCTCTTCCAACACACCTGATTCAAATAAGAAGCTGATCATGAAGCTCTACAGAACCCTGATAACAAGTGTCAGGTGTGCTGGAAGAGGGAAACATCTCAAACATGCAGAATACCAGCTCTTGAGGACCAGCTACTGCTTCATTCAACTTTCTGCTCCAAAACTGAGACGCTTTAGTGTCTTAACCAAACCAAATTGACTCCATAGTGACACATAAAAAGGATTTGTACAGGATTCAAGATTTTTTCTCACATCATTTCTTTTTTGTCATTTTAATAAAGTTTAAACTCTGGAAATTTTCTTTTTTTATTTTTCTAGACTCTATACTGAGAATACTAGATTTTAGGTTGTAAATTCCTACTCTATTTGTGAAACCGGTTTCACCTAAATGGCTCCTGTTATGTGGTAGTGGGTGTCATTGTGTACAAAGATATTAATAATTGTGATATTGAAACCTTCATCATCCCCAGTGTCGTCGTCACCGTTGTCTCCTGGTGACTGGTTGTCTGAGGGAAATGAAACAGAAACGTTAAAACAGCTTATCTTGACCGTTTTCTGCAGTTTCAAAATAATAATATCTTATTGATTATGTATCATAATTGTACTAATACTGTTCAGTCGCTGCATGCACACAGTCATGATTCCTTCTAAAACCACCCATATGTGGACTGTATGTGATTGTTAGAAAAGGTGATGTGCCATATAAACATTGATTTTTTTTTTTTTTTAAAGATGACATCTGTTAAACATACAAATGATTACTGGGTTGTTGTTGTTGTTTTTTTTATTCGCACATCACAAATAACAATAAGGGGGAAAAAAAAATCTAATAATTATGCAAGTAACACCATGTGCAGGAGGTCAGAAGCTAAAAAAGCCTTATATAAATACCTCCTCAAGCAAATAAAACACACAAAAAAAGAAACAAAAATTCGATATAATAATAATAATAATACTAATACTACTACTACTACTACTACTACTACTACTACTACTACTACTACTACTAATAAATCTAACAATATAAAACTCTGTAATTTTTCATAAATTAGAGTCCTTTTTAGTTGCTTTTTAAATAAGGATAAAGACTGTGTTAACTGAAGTTCAGGACATAGATTATTCCAAAGATGTGGTTCATGATATTTTAGAGAAAGCTGACAGACAGAAGTCCAGCAGAGGAAGATACAGTTTGTTCAAAGTATTGCATAGGCTGATTGTAAATAACAAATACAACATAAAAAAAGTTCTGGAAAACTTTAGGAAGGTCATAAGTTAAGTAAACACATTTGGACGTGAACACACAGGTCTGGTAAATATCCACATCAAAAACTGAGGGAAGTTTGAATTTTTTGAAGAGAAGCAGGTGAATCATATCTCTTACAAAAGCTGATCATTCTTTAACCCTTTCGTGCATGAATTAAGCCTTAATCAAGATTTTTCTCCTGTGTGTTTTCATTCCTCTTTAGTCATTAAAAAAAACAATGAAATTGAACCTTTTATTTTATTTTATTTTTTTTAAAAATTAACTTACTATTTTTTATGGGGTTGCAAAAACGTCCATTAGCTGGACACCATGCATTTAAGTTTTGAAGAAAAGAAACATGTAATTACTGATATACTGTTTGAAATTTATCAAATAAAAGCATTTTAATGCTGCTTATCTAGTGTTTTCTCACATTTTAAGATCTACGAATCCTTACTCACTTCATGGAGATAGTATACAAAAAAAAACAAAAAAAACAAAAAAAAACAACCCTTTTTGTTTAAAAAACAAACAAACTATAAATTACAGTCTAAGCAATAACAAGCAATTGATTTACACTCATACATGTTAGTGCAGATCAGGTTTATCAAGAACAGTGAAGTGACAGTAATAGTATGAATGTCAGTGTATTATGGGATGGTGCCCAGTGTCCACTGTGTTGGCTGATATGGAACTAAAACATAAAACCCATGAATACATAAGAGAACAGCTTTGAACAGCTGTCCACTGTAGTGACCAGTATGCATGAAATGGTTAATATGAGAAACCTGAATTATTTAAAAGTTGTCTATGAACGTAGACATTGTCTTATTTTCGTTACAAAACACCATGAAATTTGATTTTTGGGTTCTGAGAGAAAGTTTATTCACCTGAAACCATCTAGAAAAAATTCATGACTGAGCTCATCAAGCTGATCTCAGAAGAACAGAGAGAGAAAGCAATTGTCAAATCAAAAGATGGTTTGTCTAATGTACTTTATCTTAATCTGGGGGCACTTTTAAAAATGTTGATTTTGGAAGGCTTTTACTTGATCTTGTGTTTTATGTATTGTAAGCTCATTTTTGTTTTTGAAAGTTTTATGCCTGTCTGTAACTATTTTAATGAACTGCTCCCTGTCTTGGCCAGGACACTGTTGGAAAAGAGATTTTTAATCTCAATGAGGTTTTACTGGTTAAAGGTAATAAATAAATAAACAAATAAATAAATAAATAAATAAAATGTGTTTATGTTTATGTAAAATTTGTTGTGTTTACCAGAATCAGCACTGTCAGGGTCCACAAGCTTCTGAGTTTCCTCAGTGTCGTCAGTTCCCTCAGTGTCATCAGTCCCATCAGTCCCATCAGTTCCTCCAGTTTCCCCAGTTTCATCTGTCCCGTCTGAAATAACAGAGAAAAGACATTGGACGTCATCATCTCCCAGTGAGTTTAACCCTTTCATCCATGAATTCTGAGAACCATCATCAACATTTTTCTCCTGAGTGTTTTTATTCTTGTTTAGGAGTGGAAAAATACATGCCTAAAGAAAATTCTATTTTGAGTGTATTTTTTGTGGAGTTGGAAAAACGTCCACGTGTTTAATTTTTGAAGCAAAGAAACCTGCATTTACTGATATATTGTGGGAAAACTGTTAAATAAAAACATTTTTTATGCAGCTAATCTGATGTTGTTTGCATTTTAACATACTCCAATAATCACTTCATGGAGATAATATGACCCCCCCCAACAACAAAAAAAAACCCCTTTTGTTTAAAAAAAAAAAAAAAAATTAAAAATTAACTCTTTCATGCATACTAGTCACTACAGTGGACAGTTAGTACAAATTCTATAGCTGTTCTCTTGTACATTCATGGATTTTGTTGTTTTAGTTCCATATCTGCCAACACAGATACATGGACGTTTATGCATCATCCTGTAAAACAGACATTCATACCATTACTGTGACACTGCCATTCTTGATAAACCTGATCTGCGTTAACACGGTTTAGTGTAAATTGATTGTTAATTGTTAGACTGTAATTAAAAGGTTGTTTGTTTGTTTTTTTAAGTCATAACTAGTATTAGGACATGTTTAAATATGGGAAAACATCAGATTGGCTGCATTAAAAATGTTTTTATTCTGTTGTTTTCTTATCACTTTCTGATATTGGGTTTTAAATACATGTTTCTTTGCTCCAAACATTTAATGCATGGTGTAGCTAAGTGGACATTTATGTAACTATGAAAAAAAACCCACCACATTGTTTTGTTCATGCCCAAGGAAGAATAAAAGCACACAAGAAAAAAAAAATCTTGACTGAGGCTCTCATAATTCATACATGAAAGGATTAAATACAATCTAATAACAATAACAAGCAATTGATTTACAGTCAAACGTGTTATGGCAGGTTAGGTTAATCAAAAACAGCAAAGTTACAGTAATGGTATGAACTGCAGTGTTGGGGATGATGTATAAGTGTCCACTGTGTTGGCTGACATGGAACTAAAACAACAAAATCATGAATACACAAGAGAAAAGCTTTAGAATAAATAACTGTCCACCAGTGTGTATGAAAGGGATAAACATCAGAAGACAGCAAGATATCAACAACTTATGGAAAATTCAGCTTCTTATTGAGACACACTGACCTGAGCCATTTGGATCTGCTGAATCTGTGGGAGCTGAAACAGAAGGACAGGTGACATGGTTAAACAGGTACGTGAACGCACAGGTAAACAGACAGACGAGTGCACAGACGTGTTACCCTCAGTTTGTTCCCCAGAGTCTGTGGAGAGAAGAAAATATATAACAGTAAGAACATTTATTGTACTGGATGTCACACCAAGCCATTCTTTTTCTGTTCAGACTTGTTTTATATCTGTAACAAACAAAAACTAGTGCATATGTTGTTGTTGTTGTTGTTGTTGTTGTTGTATTTATTTCAGTTTTGAAGAATGGGGAAAAAATTATTTAAAACCTGACTATAATTATTATACAAATATATTACTATAATAACTATACAGTACTGCTACACATCTTCCATCCTTAGGAATGATATTACAAATTGAAAACACAAGATGGCACCAGTGTGTCGATGACATAAAGTTTCATTTATTACTGTTAAGTGTCTGTTAAGTGTCTTTGTAGAGCTGATCTATACTGCACATGTATAAATCATAAATTGAGGCCTAATATTGTTAAAATTACACAGATTTTTCTTAAGATATTTTAGTTATTTTTAGTTTTTACAGGTTATTCACATATTTTTTTAATTAAATAGTTTTTAAAAGTAAGTATTTTAATCATTTAATGGGTTTTTTGCACTAAAACAAATTTTAAAAATTTGGAGTTGGCGTTATTTAGAGGTTATTATGCTTTTATTTTACTGGTCTGGCCCACTTGAGATCAAATGTGGCACCAGAAAGAAAATGAGATGGCCATGATAGACCATCCTTTAGATGGTCTAACTATTTTTTCTGTGTCTGTATGTGGATAGAAACCACCAGCTTTTATTGTGTAGAGTTGTTATGTATGGTTTGGCAGACTATAATTTTGCTTAGAAAAAAGACACACCTGTAGTGACTGAAAAGTATTATTTATTATTTAAGGCAACCCCCCCCCAAAAAAAAGAAACCCAATCACACCAATATTTTCATCTCAACTCTACTATTATTACAGACCTGGCTTATAACTAATCACTGGTTTCTATTTTATATGAACTAATTACGTATAAATAAATTAAATTTCAAAATAAAAGTCTTTTTAAAAAATTGATGTAGCTTTTACTATCAGAAAAAGACAGTTCAAAGAGTTCAAAGAGTTCAGTCTGATGGTGTATTAGGGGTGTGTGTGTTACCTGGATATGCTGTTGTCGGTTCACCTGTTGTTGGCGCTAGAACAAAACAAGATACAAGTAAAGCACACTGACAAACCTCAGCTGTGTGTTCATGAATGTGCACGTCTCAGTGTGTTGCTTTAAGTGCTTGGGTTTAAGTGTACCATTAAGGTGTTTTAGCAGGTCGTCAGTCCTGTCTACAACAGAATAAAACCAGGAAACATGCAAATCACAAACACTGTGGTTTGAGGAGCTGGATGTGTTCATTAGGTCTGTTCCAAACAACTTCTGCCATTTAGGACGCCTTTATCTTTGGTACCATCTAGGTCAGGGGTGCCCAACCCTGGTCCTTGTGAGCTACTATCCTGCATGTTTTAGATGTGCCCCTCTTCCAACACACATGATTCAAATGATCAGCCTATCATCAAGCTGATATCAAGAAGGCATCAAGAAGCCTGATAACGACTGTCAGGTGTGCTGGAAAATGGAAACATCTAAAACATGCAGGATAATAGCTCACGAGGACCATGGGTGATCTAGGTCATAGGTACCATCAGGTTGTTTTTCCATAACATATAAACCAAAGATGTCATTAATGGAGGTTGACGCAAATGCAAACACGTCAAAACATTCAGTCCAACCTTCAACTTCCTCTAGAGTCCTTAACCCATAAAGACCCAAACTTCCACCGTCGACCAAAAGCATCAACTGGTCTACACTGTTCATCCACGAATCCTATCAATACATGTAAATAATTGGTGTAAAATACAGTTTGTCATCTTTTCATGGTCATCAGATATGAGCCATTTGGATGTTCAGAGGCCCCGTAGTTACCATGGAAACACTGTCATCTTCTACAACATTGATTCACCAATAAAACCCATAGAGTTGGATCAATGAAAGTGGATGGACACACTGGGTTTATGTTCCGTTCATCATAGATTTTACTGAAAAAGCCTTTTCTTGATATAATAACCTTTGATGTTATTCTGAGCTTTCATGAACATCTACATGATCAGTCAATCAAACATAGGAAAATAGATGATTTTCACTGGAGTAAATGCTAAATTAAGATGATAATAATATAATAAATGTTGACAAATCAAGTAGAAAAAGTCAAATAGGGAGAAAAATGTATTTGGGAACTGACACAAAGGTCGCACTGGGTCCTTATGGGTTAAGGTGTGGTTGATATTCATTCTTATATCCATTTATTCTTGTGCTGTTTTCTGTCTTTTCATTTCAGTAAATCTTAATATTTATGTCACATTGTGTCTTTTCTACTAGTTTCTCGTTCTCTACATTGTTACCGTTGTTATCATCGTTTTTTGCCAACCTACGGGGGATGACAGGATCACAATGGTTCACACATCAGGTCAAGAGAAACCCTACTATTGTTTGGTTCCTGCTAAACCAGTTTTCCAGGCTCTGAACCCTCTGACTGGAATGGTACTGGTTCTGCTTAGGTGGAAAATGACTATGGTTGTTTCTAAAAGTCAGTGAAGGATCCTTCATGAACATCCTGCTTTGCCATCTGGTTTTTCCAGAGAATTTTATTTATGGTTTGATAGAGAGACTGATGTGTGTGTGTGTGTGTGTGTGTGTGTGTGTGTGTGTGTATATGTTTATTTATTTATTTATTTATTTAATTGTGTGTGTAGCAGGGCTTTTACAAAATAAAAAAATATGGACTTTGGACTGAATACAATGAGAAATATTCTAATACTGTTGTTTCTACATCCATCATCCTTTATACTTCCATTTTATTAATGCTATTGTTAATGTATTTTTTTTCTAAGTACTATATCACTGCCACTGAAAATGTATAATATCTGTCTACAGTCCAGATTCAGTTTGTTTGTTCGTTTCCATCTATAGATAACTGTACCAACATGTGTAACTGATGTAGTAAACTGGAAAAGGGGCTTTTTTCTAAACTATCAATTAATGGATGCATTGGTAAATAGGAAGGACTATGGAGGAATCTGGACTCTGAGAAATGGATTTTTACTGTATGTGGAGGGGGGCAGGAGGTGTGGAGGATGTAATGAGCTGTGCAGCCTGTAGGGGGCACCATTAGTGCTTCAAACATGATGAGATGATATTTACCGTCATCTGAAGACTTCGCTGCAAAACACACAAAAGACATAGCATTAATTTTGGTAATAATAATAATAATAATAATAATAATAATAATAATAATAATATATTCATGTACATATGTATAAATGATTCATTCATTCTGATCTAATGTAATACACACAGGTCAACACATTAAAAGAGCACTGGTGTAGTTTGGGTACCTTTAATCTTTCTGTAAAATATCTGTAACATTTATATTTTAGGTTCAGTTCAATACAGATCTCACACCATTTATCAATCAGTTATGAAACATGTAATTGTATAAACTGATATACATGTGTTATTAAGTGATTTAATATCATCATAAATATATAAAGATATAAACAATGATATACATGACAAATATGTAGTAGCATTGGTGAATTATTTTGAATACGTTCGTAACATTAGTAATTAATTGCTTTGCAGTGATCAATAATGATACTTGAAATGATGAACAGATAAAAATCAAATAATCAATTAGTGATTTATTGATATGGTTTGAAAATATGATTAAGGACTTTACTAAGTTCACATTAAACATTGTATTGCATTAAATATTGATAAAAGTGTTTTGTTTACTTGTATTTTGTATGTATTTTAGAGCTTACCAACAGGAGCTGCCAGAGACATGGCGAGGAGAACCGAGAGCAGGAAAACACCTGTAAAACACCTGCAAGACAAAAAAGAATACACCTGTAAAACAACTAAAAGATAAAAAAAAATACACTGATAAAACAACTGCAAGAGAAAAAAAATATACCTGTAAGACAACTGAAAGATTATAAAAAACATCTGAAAAATAACTGCAAGACAAAAAAAATTATACCTGAAAAACAACTGAAAGATTTACAAAAAAAAACCAACAACAAAACACTGGTAAAACACCTGCAAGAAAAGAAAAAAAAAATCACCTGTAAGATTAAAGATTACACCTGAAAAACACCTGACGGATTAAAGAAAAAAAAAACCTGAAATTGAAAAACTCTTGCAAGATAATAAATAAATAAATCCACCTGGAAAACACCTGCAAGACAAAAAAAAAAAAAAGAAAAGAAAGAAAAGGACTGTATACATGGACAAATAGATGAAGTTATATGACATGTGGAGACAATAACTACTTATCTACTATATTATATTTTTAAGACAAACATCTATTTGTTTGAGAAACACAGGTAAATGTTTGATGCAAAGTGAAGATATATTTGCATCTTCTTTGGATGATCATGCACATTTACACCATATGAAGAACCAAATATTTCGTGACCTTGAATCATTTACATATCTTGAACTAAATGTCAAGTGAAAACATTTTATTCTGTATAGAAGGAAGCAGCTCCAACATTACACTAAAGCTGGAGGCCTGAGAGGAGGATGTCAACAAAGAGAACTCTGTGGCTCGACCAGACGTTCAGATGTTTAAAAGGTTTAAGACAGGATAAAAAGTAAAAAAAAAAAAAAATCTGTCCGACTCCAATTGACTTGAAATGTGACACGTCTACAACTTCACATACTTGGACAATAAAGTCCACTCACAGTAGAGGTATTTAGTTGTATTTTTTTTTTACTATTGTATTTAATCTTATACTGCGTCTCAAGTTGCTGTGACTAGGAATAAGCACAAAAAATTAAAGGTTCATTTATTATCATTCATACATCCTGACATGTGAAAGTTTTAAATTTGTGCAATAAATAAATAAATAAATAAATAAATCAACATCTAATAATTGAATAAAAGAACCTGAGATTTTTATTGAACCAGTACAAAAAATAAAACTTGATCCAACATATTATGTAAATGCTTCTCAAGAAACATGAGTCCAGATGGCCACATGGGGGCGCTGGAATTAAGCCCAAAAACTATAATATTTGAAGTGTGGGGCTCCGTACGTAAAACCCATAAAGTCAACATTATTATTATTATTATTTTTATGATTTTGAAGTAAAAAAAAATGTTTTTTAAAACAGCAAATAGTAACCCCCCCCTTAAAATATCAACCAACATTCACACAGTTGAACAAAACAACGGCCGGTTTCATGCTAAGCTCCGCCCACTGTGATGTTTGATTGATGGCGGCCATGTTTTCAGTCTGACTCATTTGCATTTCAGCTCTGAAAGTGTTTAAAGTCTTGAATCAGTTGCTGTCACTTTAGAAAACACCAAACTGGATGTGCATCAAATAGAAAGACAATTAGATTCTTCGTGAAGGGAGGGCGACCTTTTAAATACCGTGTTTTGAGCTTTAACAACAGCGCCGCCAAGTGGCCTAATGGGCTCATGTTCCCTGGGAAAACATTTACATATCATTTCCAACTCACAGCACAAAACAATAACAACAACAAACAATAATAAATCCACAACAGGCGATCAGTGACAAAAGGAACGAGTCACCCTGGAGTTTTTTTGTTGACTACGTTAAGACCAAGTCAGCAGGAGTCAATGGAGGGTTGGACTTTTATGAAATTAACTTCTATAAACTGAAGTCAAAATGCTTCAAGTTTACCAAAGTGTTTACAAATAACCACCTGAACAAGAATCATGACAACTGAACAAACAATCAGTGAGTTTTGGTCAATTTCGCGATCAACTCCACCCACTGTGAAGATGTTTGAGTTGATGGCAGCCATTTTTTAAACCAATCTGGACCATTTTTAGTAGAATTACTTAATTTCAGCCTTGACTCATGTCATGTTTGGTATTTAATGCAAATAAATGTAAAACCCAACACAGCACATGTCAAGTCAGTGTTTTTCACTTGCAAATTAAAATACGCAAATTAACAAATGATGTTGGTTTTTTAAAGGTTTTTTGTAGAGCATATTAGCTGAATGTGTGAGGATAGAAACTAATAAAATGATTGTAAACTGGGAAAAACTTCACCTTGATTAAAAATAATTAGAGAAGCATGTCAAGTTTTAAAAAAGGAGAAAAAATGTGAAATGTGGGAAGTGAAATCTTTAACTTTTGAGATTTTTAGATAAAGAAAAATATTGAGGTGACTAAAAAGGGAAATAAACTTAGAACTGAAACAAAATATAAGGAGACGAAACTGAAATGAAAGGACTGATGTGAAAAACTGAAGAATGTGAGTGGACTGTGGACGGGGTAAAAGCCGCGTTCACTGTGTAAAGGGTTAAATTTCTTTCCTCCAGAGAAAAAGACAAAGCGCCTCTTCTTTTCCGATGTATAGAGAGAAAAGAGGACTGAGAACCGAGCTGCTCAGACAGAAAAGCTTTAGGTTCATCTGGAGTCGAATGTCCAACAGCAGAATCCTCCAAACAAACCAGCCAAACAAATCGACTCTGCTTTAAATGTCGACCCAAGTAAAAGCAGGAAAATGAGTGAAGTTCAGAGCCTGAGCAGGTGTGAGCATCAGCAGGAAACCAGACAAACAGGTGCAGAAGGAGCTCAGACGGAAACACCTGACCAAGCTTTGACTCTTAATGAACCATAAAGTCACAGAAAGTTCCTCAAGGAAGTTTGGATCATTCACATTTACACAACGCAACACAGCAGGAGGTTTGGGGTCATTTTTGTGTAAAGAAAATATTCATCAGACAAATTTAGACAAAAAGAAGAAAAAAGTCTCACCTTTGCAGCATCTTGTTAGAGCTCGACAAAACAAAAAGTGAAGAACGGGAATGAAACTTCAGATTTTCTGAACTCAAGTGAAACGCAGCAGCAGCTTTTTATATCAGACAACACTCCTCCTCCTCCTCCTCCTCCTCCTCCTCCTCCTCCTCCTGCTGCTGCTGCTGATCACCTGATCACCTGTCTGCCTCAGTCTGTTCACAGCTCAGACCAGAACTTTCCTCACACTTCATCGAATGCATTCACACAAATTTACACACTCACATTTTATCCAAACATACTGTCCTGATGCTTTTCTTCCATGATGCAAAATTTAAGACGAATACTTCAGATCATTTTTAGTTTCAGCTTTTGTTCATACAAACACATTCCCAGATGGTTAAAGTTTCCAGACCTAATAACTTGTTTCCTTTTTTTTTTTTTTTTTTTTTTAATCTTTTT
>JAQQZY010000003.1:32274727-32289581 GCA_030068375.1 Ostorhinchus rueppellii
ATACTCGCACCGCACATAGATGCATGCCTATGTATAATATAAATACATCTGTATAACATTGACTCATATAGAGACATCTATATAGGCTGATAGATGTATCATCTATCATCTACATGTTTGCCTTCTACAGACACTAAGATACATTCATATACTATATAGAGTAGTCAGGCATGAAGATGCACGCTTATTTGTCTAGACTCATGTAGATACATGTATGCAACATACATATATAGATAAGTATATATAGAATAAACTTATCTATAAATGTATCTGTCATATAGATACAGATTTCTGTATATATTATGCACTCATAAAAATATGTAAATACAGATTCATGAATATATGTACATATTATACAGACTAATATATAGATATATGTATATATTATTATTATTATCATTATCTGATGGCTGTATCTTTTTGATGCACCTGACTTTATTGTGTACCAGGTTGAAACTGTATACCATCATGTTTTATATCGTTCACATGCTGCTGCTCCATGTTCATCCTTTAATGTCTGTGGACTTTCACACTAGTCTGTCACTGGGCTGATTCCATCCTATTTTAAGTGTTGCATAAAAACCAAAACGAAAATGTATTGTTAAAGCATGGTCTTTAGAGTTGGATCAAAATGAGACAAAACCCCTTTTATAATAAAGTATAGAAGGAGCTGAAGCAGAAACATGGTTTTATCCAGTCCACCTGTCCTTCATCAGTCCTTTATCTTTTATTTCATATAACCATTACATTACAACTATACTGTATTACATGTATTTATTTGTAGTGTATGCCAGTTGTTTGTTCTGTCTTTATTTGTTGTTATAGCCGTGTTTCCGCTGCTCACTGAGCCAGGACCTGCTGAAAAACAGATGTTATCTCAAAGAGGACTTCACCTGCTGGAACAAAGAATGGAATAAACTGAGCCTCCAGTCGGACGTCATCATGACTTTTAGACTTCAACTCCATTGTCTGTTTTATATAATCAATAGGATAACAAGCAGTTATGATCAGTGGTGATAGTTTTATGTTTGATTTTCCAGCAGGTTCTTCTTCAGATGGACACGATGGTGAATGTGTAATGGAGAAAACAGAATACCTGCTGTCCTCACACACGCACACACACACAGGGATAATGGGGGTTTTTGGAGGCTGGCTGGTATTTCAGTATCAAAGCCTCTTCTGTCTGAAAACGTCTTTCTGTGTAAACGGAGAGTGGGCTGAACGGCTGAAGAAGCTTTTTAAAGCAGCGCTGCTCCATTCAGCCAGCGCTGCAGCTTTGAAACACGGTAAGGTCAGATTTACATGTTTATAGAGACTCCATCCATTAATCAGTGCATCCACCCTTTCATCCATCTATCCCTCCATCCTCTGTCTGTCTGAGGACATCCCACAGGACAAATCAGAAGAGAACACAACGTCTCTGTGTGAAAACCTCCGAAAACACACTTTGGACACGCCGAGCCAAATAAACACATATACAAATGTAAATGTATGTGTAATAATGTTCAGATATGACATGTGCACCGGTGTCTGAGGGCTGAACTGATGTGACACAAGGTTTATTTTAGAACACTTTTCCTCTGAGGCAGTTCAGGGCCGGTTCAGAGCCTAATCCTGAACCAGGTCTTCATGTTTCAACAGCCAAAGACCAGGCTCCCATCCAGGAAATCTGGTTCAAGAGAACCACCAACACTTTGCTGGTCCAGAACCAAGACCCGCTTACATCAGAGGTTTGGAGCCAGATTACCATGACCAACAAGACTGATTAAAATGCTGTGACCGGTATTTCAAAAAAAACAAAAACTAGAGCTGGAAGAGCGCCTAGTGTGTCTGAACCTACCAAGAAAAAAGCTCAGACGAAAATCAGTAACAACAGACATGACATAAAATTTAAAAAAACATATGAAAATGCAACATACTATGACATGATGGGACGTGGCTATGTCCTGGAAACTTGTATGTGTGGACAAGGAGACCTAAAGCAGAGAGAGCAGCATCCAGGACCACATAAGGATCAGAGCAAATCAGCATCAATGAGCCTTGCAGCACCTTATAATGTAATAATTTCCTGAAAATGCAATAACGGCTGAAAATGTAATAAAATTTGCACTTAACGCAATCAAAAATGTAATGAAACTAAATAGAGTAATAATAACTTCACCAATAATGTAATAAAATATCCTGACTGATATTGTAATAACATTTTTTACCAAAAATGTAATACCTTATTACATTATTGGGAATTTATTACATTTTCAGGTGGGTCTTTTCCCCCCAAAACTGATAATATCAAACTTGACAGATAATGTACCCACCTGAAAATGTACTAAATCCCCAAGGTATTACATTATCGGTTAAAATGTTATTACAATATCAGTCAGGACATTTTACATTTACATTTATGCATTTGGCAGACACTTTTTTCCAAAGTGACTTACAAAGGGAAGAACAATAGTTAAGTTCTCTCTTACTTTCACTCTCTCCATCTCAAAATATTGGATAGTTTTATTATATTATTGGTGAAGTTATGACATTATTAGGTTTTATTATATTTTTGATTGAGTTAAGTGCAAATTTTATTACATTTTCAGTAAATTATTACATTATAGGGTGTTACAAGCCTGTTTACAAACACACCAATACTTCGATCACTATCCGATTTGTGGAACTGTCAGATTATTCATGTGATCATATAAACAGAATAATCTGATATGTTTTGCCAAATAACAGCAGTAACACTCATCTACAATGTCTTAGAAAATATCTGCTTTAAACATTAAACGTCCTAAATCAGGGGTGCCCAATCCTGGTCCTCCAGATCTACTATCCTGCATGCTTTAGATGTGTCCCTCTTCACCTGATTCAAATGATCAGCCTATCATAAAGCTCTGCAGAAGCCTGATAACGACCGTCAGGTGAGCTGGAAAATGGAAACGTCTAAAACATGCAGGATAGTAGATCTGGGAGTGGGCACCCCTGTCCTAAATGTTATGTACTTTAATAAGATGAATCAGAAACAAATTAAATAAGTGCTGGTTAACTCATGTTTTCAATATACATGATAGTGTGTTATTACATATACAGTATATGTTGGTTTATGTACATTTATACAATGGATTTATAAATGTTCCACTAGAAAGAACCTGAAATGCATATGTATTGTCATATGCAGACAGTGTTTTGAGGTCGATCCGGAAGCTCTGAAACACACATCCTATCTGAATAAAACTCATTCTACAGTCACCTAGCACTTTGGACTGAATCTGTAACTCGAATTTGGTGAAGTTTAAATACTTTTATTCTACAAGCATTTTACTTGTAGAACAGTGTAATCTGATTTCTTATCACACCTATAGAGTAGAGTTCTCCCCTACACTCCCATGTCTTCATGCATCCATCTATCTATCTATCCGATACATTTATGCATTTGGCAGACGCGTTTATCCAAAGCGACTTACAGTTATTACAGGGTATTGATTACAACCTGGAGCAGTGTAGGGTTAGGTGCCTTGCTCAAGGGCACTTCTGTCATTGCCTACTGGTTAGGGTGGGATTTCAACCTGCAACTCTCCGATCTTAAGTCCAACACTCTAACCACTAGGCCTAGTGGTCTATACAGGTTAATCTGATTTATTTGGCTCTTTTACATCTGCACATGTAAACAATTAAAATCACAGAAAACAGAAGTTACATAGTGAAATAGGAGCAGAAGACATTAGGAAGTTTGATTCTACCATCACTACATACACATGTTCTCGGAATGAAATCAGCTAACGGACAGGAGCGTCAAAACAGGTTTATCGATTCAATCCAATCCACTTTATTTCTATAGCACTTTTAAACAACAAGAATGTTTCCAAAGTGCTGCACAACATAAAAACAATAAAACAATTAAGACAACAAACAATAAATAAGTGCAAAAAATCAATAAAAATCAATCAATAAATAAATAATTATCTATTTTCACCTTTATTAATTGCACATAAATGTGTATGATCTTATTACAGTTATGTGATTACAGTTATTGGACTTTTATGGTCATGTCAACAGGCTCAGGCAGAGGTGGACTGTAAAGGGAAGCCAAAACCAAGATGAGTGAGACAAATACAATGAGTCTGTTGGATGTGCAGAGGGGAGTCAGCTGATGTGGACTGCAGTCACACAGACAGAAGTACTGGTTATGGTTAGGGATGAACTACCATGATACACAACTGTAATGACATATACCTCATGTATCCACATTTAATACCTTACATTATCAGTGTCAGTGTTCTAGAAACCCAGGTCCTATGATCTGGGAAGAGAGGGTTAAAATGCAAAATGTACACTGACAAAAAAAGGACAGTGAGGAACGTTGGGACAGACATTTGGCCAGAGGTAACATACGAGAGACAACTGACTGGGATTGTTTGTGATTGCTTCTTGGAATTAACTTGTGTAACATAATCCCCAGCCATTAGACAGTTTATAAAAACTCGTTAATTTGGACTGAAACTGACTTATAGTCCATCCTGATGTTTGCCGTCTGTACATAAGAGCCTAAACTATGGAGCTCGAAGGTCTGAGAGGGTTTGGGTTTCCTCGAGTCCAGCAGATTCAAGGACCTTTTGATAAAGTGATAAAGATCTTCACTTCTAAGCTGAAATCCACGACATGTTTTAGTCTCCTTTTAGTCTCCAGAGGCTAAAGGTCAAGTGGAAGTGACTTTAGTCTGTGGGTTGTCACATGATCGGATGCATTTTCCCTCTTTGATGGTGTTGTTCTCATCATGTGTCTGAAGAATGTGGACTCTGTGATTAGTTCTTCTCAGTCTGAGACAGTCGGGTTTTAAAACCAGGCATCTACGTTTTGGTGGAGCGTCTGCCAGGCAGGTAATGAATGTGCGTCTCATCTGTCAGATCTCCATCAGCAGGATGAATTACAGAGACAGCGTCTCCACATACCAGACAGGATCACTGTATGAAACAGATCCAGTATCAGCTGATATGAAACAACAGTCACATCTTCACATACTCCATCAGTCGGCGGGAAACTCCACCAAGTCCAGTCCAACGGCTCAGGTTTACTCTGCATTTAACCTCTAAAAGCAGCTTCGACCTTCACTTCACTAAAAAAACAGAGATCGTATTGAGGATCTGCTGCTCAAATGGCCAAAATGAAAACAAATTTACTGAACGAGGGACTTTGTGTTTAAAAAAAACCAAACAAACTTTCACAAACTTTCCAAACATCACTTTTTGTGGTTTAAGCACAAAAAGTTGCAAAAAAAAAATTGCAACATCATGTTTGACAACCTCTTTGACTGTTTGTTGTGGACATGGTCATAAACTGTGTGAAAATCCCAGTTTATGAGCTCACCTTTAGATTAGAAACAGCAGAGGAATTAAACACAGGATCCATCCCAGAATTTGTTTTCATTTATTTTTTTTACAGTTTAAAATACTCATGACTCTCATAGGAATTATAAATACATGCTAAATATATGTTTAAACTCAACATTAAACCTTTCAACAAACAACCATATCTGATAAAATAAAATAAATATAACAAGTGCAGATTGGGATTTTGAACGAACCTGTTCTTCACAGAAAACCATTAAATAATAAATAAATAAATAAACTATTAGAAATCCTAGGATAAAGCGGGTATAGAAAATGAATGAATGAATGACTATTAGAAATAAAAACGGTGACCAGTGAACTCTGTCAGAGCTGTTGTTGTTGTTGCTTTTGTTTTTTTCATGTTAATTTTTCTGTTGTTTTCACACTGACGGTGTGGACCCCCTGCTCCCCCTGCTGGTTACTGACCTTCACTACAATAATCAGTCATTTCCAACAATGTCTCAAATGTAATATTACCAATGTGTAATATTGTTTCACTGTCAGGTCAAAGGTTTTGTGGCCAAAACTAAATCCACAACGGTCGGTGCTCCTGGTCTGGACGGGTTCAGGATCTTATATCATGGAGGATCTTAATTTGTCATCTAAGCTGCTTTTCATTAAAGGTTTAATGTGGAAGATTGTGGAATCGGCTGGGTTTTTGATGTCAGCTGACTGCATTCCTAGAATAACAGTATCGAGTGTTTGCAGTTTGTCCTTGATGACTGTGACTGTGATCACATGCATGTACAGGTTTATAGTATTCATCTAATTTCCAGAAACAGGAGATGAGAGAAACAATATTAAACACGCCTTACACTCTGACACCCTGTAGGATTAGGGAACAGCTGTCCACATAGTAATGCCTCTTTAGTATTTTCCACTGTGACTGATGTCTTGTTGAATGTTTACTTTGGACAGATTAACATCCTAATGTTTTTTTTTTCCCATCTAAGCTGCGAGTACATTAACTTATTTCATTAACAAAAGAAAATTCATGTCATCCAGAAGGGTGACATTTTCATTATCGTTGCCTAGTTTGTATTTTCTTTGACATCACTTGGCATCTATGCAACAACCTACAGCTCTCTGAAGCCAGGACAAGATCCAAACATGAACCCGGTATCCCAGATTCTGCAGAACTTTTGTACTTCATACGCTGAGTCCGACTTACATAGATGCAAACAGTCTCAGCAGCATAAACACATTAATAACTCCTCAATCTACATCATTAACAAAACTCTGCAGCATCAAACATGTTCATGAGGTCAATATGCACTAATGTTTACTTCATCAATAACTACATTGGTTTCAGGTTTGTTTCTTCTAGACATTGTCTGAATGTTGTAATGAGGTCAGTAAATAATTAGTTTTTGGTCAAATAGCAACAAAAATCAGAGAAAACTGGAGGAAAACTAGCTACAATTTGGTTGTAACTTGTCCATGTTTTATAAGATGTGAGAAGAACTGGAACTCCGATCAAAAGATAATGATGTGACCTTTAGACCAGACCATCCTGATCCTCCAGTCTCTGTTTGTGATTCTTGGTCTCCGTTACTTTCTTTTGTCACCTTTGTCTTTCGTGTCCTTTCGACCTGTCAGTTTTTCCTTCGTCTCCTCCATCTTGTCCTGCAGGTATTCTCTGACAGGTGGAGGTGGGGTCATGTAGCCATGGCGACGGAGGTATCTGACAGACAGCGAGGTCCCACCGAGACTGATCGTGTACCTGACGGGCGTGGCCACCTGAAAGAACCATGGACAGAGTTAACAAAGAACACAAGTGAAAGCTGAACGTTCATACCGGTGATGCCGATTATTCTTTGGACTGAAAATGGATCAGAAAGGCCACCATAGATTCAGATCTTTGTCCACATTTTTTGCTGCAGAGACAAATGTCAAAGATCACCTTGTATAAAGTGTAGGCAGTGAGGGCATGGCCTCCATGGGAATTCTGCAGCAGATCCACAACTCGCTCTGGAAAACCTGGAAGCATCTCTAGAAATGGAACCACATCCATCCCACTGTTAAGACAAAACACTGGTTACAGTCAGTGACTCAGGATTTACTGTCAGAGTTAACGCCATAAATCTAATTCACTCAAGTGTTTGAGAATGAATTTTACTTGCACATGTATTTTTCTGACACTTTTTCCTATGTTCCCTACACTGAAACACAAATGTTTGTAGTTTCTTCATCTTACTTGTTAACAACAGGCTTGTAGCTCTACTTTTAAAGTATTTGAGGCAAATCATCCTTTTTTTTTTTTTTTTTACATCATTGTCTGTCATCACAATATGAAAACTGATTTCAAACTAAATGGAAGAAATTATGTCACATAGAAAAGGTCATTGTTTGGAGTAACCATCTATGAATTATGCTGTCTTCTGCTGTCTCCACTGAGTGTGCTTGTAACTGTACAGTGTTTATACACTTGGCACTACTACTACTACTGGGTACACTGGAGAGGGATATAATTTATTGATCCTATTTAATATTACACCATGACCTAACTATCTGTCTAAATATGCATTTTGTCAAATTAAAAGATAATTTTATGAGCCAAGACATTCATAGTTTGTGGTAAAGTCACTAAAAATATCTGCTTTTGATGTTACCTTAACATATTTTACTACATTCTTCCAGAGTGAGGTGAAAAAAATATTAAAAGTAGTGAAAATCTGGTCATTCTGTTCATGTTGAAGTTGAACAGGCATCTCCAGACTCTGAGCAGACCATAGACAGTGACAGTTATGATAATGTCACAAATATATGTGTCTGTAGTCTTTCTATTTATGTATTTTCCCGTTTTTTACAATAAACCATGACTTTTTTGACCTGTAAAATTATCTCTTAAATCAACAAACATCATAGATGTAACTGATAAAATAATTCAAACAATGTCTAATCTCTCACCACTGACTGTACTTCAGTTCTTTTCTGAAATAAGCTTCCATGGTGATCAACTGGAAGGGGCTGGGCTTATGCTCTCAATACAGGTCATCATGGCCAAGGCCATTCTGTTTGTATTAAACACAGATGCGGATGTAATCTTACTTCATAGCAGCGCAGTAAAATGAGCCGAACCAGGCAGCTGATGTAATCAGGTGAACTGGAATCAGAACTTTTCCGTACTGTTGAAGGGCTAGTTTGAACCTGGATCCCAGACCCAGAGATGAGTCCTGAAGGGGGTCCACAGGGGGACCTGAGCTGGGCTGAGCCGGGCAGTGCCACTCATGACTGGACTGAAAGGATCGAGAAGGACCAGAAGAGTCGTGGGCAGCAAGCAGTTGGGTCATTCCTCGCCTCGTCCAATAGGAGGGAAGGCGCCTAATCATCCTTACCACTGACTGGCTCTGTAAAACACACGCATATACAGTGATGTGATTGTTAAAGATTAATTTCCCTGGTCTTGGTTAGTTAATTAGTACAGATTTTTAACACAGTAAACATTTGGGCTTCTTAAAACTGGCAAAAAATATTACTTAAACCTAACGTGTAAAAGGTGTATTCTTTGGGTCTAAGAAAAAGTCTGATCTTGTGGTTTAAACATAAAGTATCTGATAATAAGCAAATAAATACAGTCCAAATGAAGTAGAAATAATGTTAAATCCAAAATCTAGCACATTGTAAACAGTGATGCTTTCAGGTACACCGGTACCTGAAAGCATCACTGCTCTAAAAGCTGACAATTAAGTTTAATCCGATGGAAACAGCAGATCACACACACAGAAACTACTTAAAGCAATGATTTTGATTGGAAATATGTAATCAGTATTTTTATAATCTGTAAACTCACCCTTTACTGAGCCTTACTTCGTTTATTTTTATATTATTGGAATCGCCGCCATGTTGGCTCGATGCGACGCAAAGATATGACGACACCGGAAATGTCTTATTGCGCATGCACTTGTCCTGCAGAGCACCGTGAGTTGTTTTGTGTTTTTAACTTTTACTTTGTATTTTCATGAAATCATCAAATTGAAAGCACGTTTTACGCGGCTGTGGGGTTATTTATGATCTGACGAGAATCCGAACTGTGTTTTATCTCTGACTGACGTTTAAAAGTTTTAGTTTTGATGATTAACGTTAGCCTGTTACCATGCTAGCATCCATTCATTTGGAGTTAATATGTTCAAGTTAAATTGCTATAGTTTTTTTTTTTATTGGTCGTTCTGTTTAATATACTGTAACGTCCCATGTCACTTGTCTCAAGAAAACCTAGATTAGCTGAAGTACTCAGTTTAAGTCACAGCTTTGTTTTTCTCAAAAATGATCAATCCAGCTTGTTAAAAACAAATATTGCAGTCACTTGTGGTGTTTTTCTGTGAAGCACAGCTCTCTGTTTTGTTGAAACAAGCAAAGTGACATTACTGTAAAAACAAAAAAAAAGCACAAAACATAACAGGGGAGGTCTACTACAGTGTAAACTAAAAAAAAAATTGACATTGTTAACAGCTGACCCAACAGCCTGAAAATCAGTCTCTTTTATGAGGAGCAAAATAAATACAAGTAAAGCCCAGTAAATTCACAAACATGGTCAATAGAATTGTTTTTTCTTTGATAGGCTAAGTAGCTTTATTTAATGCAGTCGAGCTAACTCAATACATTTTATTATCTTGTACTTTTTATTGAATGGATACTTCAGGTTTAAACCTGGTCATACTTAGATCTAATTATGCACTTTACTTAGAGCAATAAAATGTAACATGGAAGTATTGTTAACCACACTCACTGTCTGATAAAACTCATGGTAAAGACGCTGATAGTTTGGGTTATAAAACTGCTCTAGGTGAATAAATCTTCCAAGCTACAAAATAAAGTTGGATATTAGTTCTATAATGTGTGATGTAATTTCCTTTTGGTTAAAGTCGATTTGTTAAATCTTGTATTAAATGAAATGTTTGGGATCTCATATCTTAGAACTTGGTGTTTTGTGGCTGTGGATAGATTTGTACACTAAATATTTGCACTGTTACAGCCACTTGTTTTAATTTTGTGATTTCAAGAAGATGGAACTACAGAGAGAGGACCAACAGAGACCGAGGACAGAAGACGATCATAGAGGAGGAGGACAAAAAGTACTGATGAAAAGAAAACGTGATGGAGACGACGACGAGGACAATGCGTCACCCACTAAGAAACAGGTTCACATTTAAAATGACTTTTTCCGGTGCGATAATGGTTCTTTTACATTAATATGGAGTGTTACTGATCAATCTCAGTGTAAAATTATTGATTATCTGTGTTATTGATCATCCAGGTGACTGATCACAGCGTGAAAGTAGCGTCTCACTACAATCAGCTGCAGGAAGTCGGACTTGCAGCTCGAAGTCGCAGCAGGATTTTCTACATGAGAAATTTCAACAACTGGCTCAAGAGTGTCCTGATCGGTAAGTGACTACTGATCAATAGAGTCAATCAAGCCATTCATGCCCAGAGCTGATTGGCTCTTTGTGTGATGACAGGTGAAATGCTGGAAAAGGTACGGGAGACGGGGTCTCGGCGGGTGTCAGTGTTGGATCTCGGCTGTGGAAAAGGAGGAGATTTACTGAAGTGGCGAAGAGGAGGCATTGACCACCTCGTCTGTGCAGGTTATCAGTACTGCCCATTGATCAGGACTCTGATTGGTTCATGTCAATGATTAGTGATGGATTTCATGTTTTTATTTCAGACATCGCCGGTGTTTCAGTGGAGCAATGTCAGATTCGCTACGAAGAAATGAAACGGAAAAGTCACTATAATGAGAAAATTTTCAGCGCTGAGTTTATAACAGCAGATTGTGCAAGGGTAAATGAAGGCTGAAATAAATATGTTTATAAGTGTACAAATGTAGAACCTTAATATGTAGATTTCATGGGGCATTTACCTTTGACCTTTGCAGGAGTTGTTGTCAGAGAGGCTGAATGACCCCGCGCTGACTTTTGACATCTGCAGTTGTCAATTTGTGTATCACTACTCGTTTGAGAGTGAGCAAAAGGCCAACATGATGCTGAGGAATGCCTGTGAGCTGTTAAAACCCGGGGGCTTCTTCATCGGAACGACGCCGGACGCCTTCGAACTGGTGTAAGAACAACTTCACATTTAAACCAAACACCATGTGACAGGAAGTTCTCGTTTAACCCGACCCATGTCAGGGCTGCACTGGCATTCATTTATCTCTGTGGCTCTGATTTCTCCTTTTCCTCTGCTCTTCTTTGCGTTCATGGCTACAGGAAGCGTCTAGAAGCCTCCGACTCATTGTCTTTTGGTAACGAGGTCTTCCGTGTGTCCTTCCAGTCCGGGGCTCCGTACCCTCTGTTTGGATGTCAATATCATTTCAGTTTAGAAGATGTCGTCAACGTTCCTGAGTTCCTCGTCTACTTTCCTCTGTTTGAACAGTATGTGCCATGTTTCTGTGGTTACATGACACGGTACAGACTAATGACTTTCATCTTTAGCATTGAGCTATTAAATGTGGGATGATGTGATGCAGTTTTTCAGTGGGCACGAAATGAACACAATAGGGCCTCATGTAGGTATTTAGAGGTTCACATGGTGACTTTAAAGCTGAATCTGGCCTTTATAACAGAAATAATGAAAAGAACAAGTTGAAGAAAGACCTTCAACAGGCAACAATCGATGATTTAATTCAATGTTTATTCACATGTGGACATAAACCAACCCCAAACTCAAATCATCAGCAGATCTGGAACTGCACTTAAACTAGTCCTTCTCTCCTGTTCTGTCTCCAGTTGCAGATGAAACCAAATTTCTTCTCTCATACACTTTTATGACATATCTAAGGCTACATTCACACTGCAGGTCTTCTTGCACACTTCAGATTTTTGGCTGGAATCCCCCCCTTTTTTTTGGTTTCCAGCGGTTGTTCACATTCTAATATAAATGGCATCAGATTCATGTGTGAACAGTCTACGGCCCTAAAGTGATCTGCATGCCCAGAAGAAGACATAACATCACACTCAGCACACTGAACAAATATATACACTGGAAAATCTAAATCTCACCAAGTGGATTTTTCTCATTTCTGGTGAAAATATCTCATCACACTTAAAATAAGACACAATCACCCAAAGAGGGACTTTTATGTGAGATATAAGAACTGAATTTTAGACAATAGATCTAGAAAAGCTTATTTTAAGAACTCTTACCATGATCATTTTTAAAAAAGTCAAATTAAAATTGAATTAAGCAAAAAATCTTGAATTGAGCAAAAAAAAAAAAGAAAAAATCTGCCAGTGGAACAAGTGAAAATGATCTTGGTAAGAGTTCTTAAAATAAGCTTTTCTAGATCTATTGTCTA
The DNA here is from genome assembly GCA_030068375.1 of Ostorhinchus rueppellii. Lineage (NCBI taxonomy): Eukaryota > Metazoa > Chordata > Actinopteri > Kurtiformes > Apogonidae > Ostorhinchus > Ostorhinchus rueppellii. The sequence continues at coordinate 32,287,406 of JAQQZY010000003.1, forward strand.
AAATTCAGTTCTTATATCTCACTGAAAAGTCCCTCTTTAGGTGATTGTGTCTTATTTTAAGTGTGATGAGATATTTAGACTAGAAATGAGATAAATGCACTTGATAAGATTTAGATTTTTGCAGTGTATGGATCTTGCTGGGTCCTGCCTCCTTCAGCTCAGAATTATCTGTTGTATTTCAGTGGCATAAAAATCAAATGGAATGCAACATGAACGTTCAGACCGAAGAAAACAAAACAACTGATGTGAATCTGGGCCTGGGTCCAATTTGAAGAAATCTGATTTTAGCTGTTCAGATTGCCATAAAAAATATATATATATATATATATATGGGGGGAAAAGTCTGATTTGTGTCATGTTTGTCTGCAGTGTGAACATCACCTTAGATTTTTGACTCAGTCTGAAAAATATGGGCAGAAAATATTAGAAGGAATCAAGCTCAGTGTAAAACTATGGCTGAAATAACCACATAAAGCCACAGAGTCTTCATTAATAGTTATCTGCTAGGGTCAAAACACAGTCATGTCGTGTCAGAGAGTGAACTTTAATTGATCGTCATTCCAACATTTATTTCAGTATAAAGTAGCTCCTTGTTTTGGATAATCCCTTATGGTCCAAATAAAGCAAAAATGAATTTAAAAGTTAAAATGTGGGTCATTTAGCAACAACTAATCTGTCAAATTGTCTCTAAAATGTCCTGTCAGAGATTTAGAATATTGTGTTTTGACCTGCTTTGAGAAAAAGCCTGTTTTGATTTTTTTTTTTTTAAATTAAAACATGTAAACACTGTCTCTGAAAAAATGTGGAGGAAAAAAAAATCACAATATCACCAGCAACGTCAAGGCATAGATACTTTTGTGTTTCATGCCACAAATACACACTTGTGACGTGCAAAAGTCTGGGAACTCAACCCAGTCCGTACACATTTAAGACCCCAACACTGCATTTATTTATTTTTAAAAAGTCATATAAATTTATGAAATGAAAGTGTAACTGCACAGAAGCGTTGCTGGTAATATTGTGAAATATGTGTTTCCATCTTGTTTATGCTGGGGTTTTTTTGTTTTTTTGTTTTTTAAAGGATCCCCAGATTTCTACAAACAACTATAATTTATATATAAATAATCAGTAAAATATATTCATAAATTGTACCTGATGCATCTTTTATATCTTCAGTCACATCATCAGATGTGTAGTGAGGTGTTACATGTCATGTTGACGTAACACTGTCCGTTTGTCCTGTTAGCATGGCGAAGCGCTACAACATGCGCCTGGTGCTGAAGCAGAGGTTCTCTGAGTTCTTTGAGGAGAAGATAAAGAAGGATCATCATCGAAGCCTCATGATGAAGATGTCGGCCCTGGAGGTAAAAGCATCACCGGTTTCACTCCGTGTTTGTGTTCTGTTGTTAATGTGTGGATAACGTGTGTGATGTGTGTGTTTGAAGCCGTTTCCATGTGAGCGTGGAGGTCAACGATCCACTGACAGCCCAGGAGAATACAGCCATGCTAAAGAGCACTCCAGCAGAGCCGGCGCCAGATTACCACTGGTGAGACGGGAACTGGTTTACATCATGTGTTTTTAATCCAACAGAGTTCCTTGTGTCTACGTCCTTATAGTTTATTTAGTTTTCTTCTATGTCTGATATAGAAGAAAACTAAGTAAATCCTGTGTTTTTGTTGCTGCTGTTTCATTCTGGACTAACTTTGCTGTTTGTTGGTGTTTTCAGGGAACTTTGAGCAAATCTGAGTGGGAAGCGACCAGTAAGTGTTTTATTTTTCATCAGTGTGAAGTTTTAGAGTTTGTTTTACTAATAAACCAACATGATATGATGAGTTGCGTACAGATAACATGACACTTTTAATTGGTGAGTCATCTGTTTACATTCTAATCTTTCCATATGTATGTTCATGTCATGTAAAAGACCACACATTTAACAGTTAGGCTTAGCGCTTACGGATGAATAACATGTGAAAGGATGAAAATGCATACGTGTGATACGCCAAATGCCATAAGACCTGGTGTGACACAAGATGATTTCATGAGCTCAGTTAGAATAAACGTGTTGTACCGAAATCCAAACCTGTGTGAACCAGCCTTCAATACTACTACTACTACTACTACTACTACTACTACTACTACTACTACTACTACTACTACTACTACTACTACTACTAC
>JAQQZY010000003.1:32355443-32365737 GCA_030068375.1 Ostorhinchus rueppellii
ATTTTGTGTTTGTTTGACTGAAATGGTTCCCTGAAGCTAGTGATGAGGTTTATCCACACAGATTAATGTACAGTATAATACTATGATATCTTGAATATCTTGATGCACTGGCCATAATCACGATGATATCATGACAAAAAATAAAGACTGTGATCTGTGTTCAATCATTCCATTTGGAGTTGCCAAATAGTGCTTCTTTTACACACAAACACAAAACAATCTACATGACCACATTAGCTACAGGTTTTAATTAAAACTGTTATATGGCACCAATGTGTTGATGATACAAGAAGAATAAATACAATATCGATCAGTATTTGGAAATAAAATCTGAGATGACATAATATACCAAGGTCTTATCTTTGTGCTTCTTTTAAACACACACTTACTTCAACCTCCATGTCCACTTGTTGTCATAAAAATCTCAATAATTTGGACGAAGATACTAATAATTTATTATTACATGAGGAAAATAATAGGAGGAAATAATAATCAATAATACAATCTATTCTCATATTGATATTTTTTTCTATCCTTATGCTTGTCTGTCCTTAAAAGAAAATACTCACTCTTGGTCCAACCTCACCAGGGGGACCAGGATCACCAGGGAAACCAACAGGACCCTAAAGAGGACAATCAAAACACCACTCAGAGGTTAAAGGTCAGAGGTTACATTATGACCTAATGTAGCGTCATTAAAACTGAGCAGAGCTGAAGTCACAGATCTGAGCATCAATGTGTTTTTGTGTCTTTGGTGACATACAGGGTTTCCTTTAGGTCCATCATCTCCAGGTCGTCCACGTCCTCCAGGAGGTCCAGCGGTTCCAGGTTGTCCAGCTTCTCCCTTCTCTCCACGCTCTCCTCGAGGTCCCTGTCAAAGCAAGCATAACCTTTTTATTAGCAACATTCATTATTACTAAACTCAGAGTCTCCTGATGCCACATGGACTCAGGACCAGCCACTCACCTTCTTTCCTGGTTCTCCTACAATTCCAGGTGGACCAGCCTCACCAGGTTCTCCCTGTTGAACAAAGGGTTGACCTTTTAGTTCTCAGTAAAAGCTGAAAAGAGATTAATACAGGTTTTATTTAGATTTAACACTGATAAAATGCAGCAGAAGTCACTGCACCTTCTCTCCAAGGGGTCCAGGATTACCCAAACCACCAGGAGGACCTTGAGGACCCTGAAAAAACAAACACAAAGAATGAGACTTTTCTTCAAAAAGCTATTTCCAGAAAGTAGCAACTTCTTTACTTTCAGATGTGTACCATTTAACAACTAATTACATAACAATTTTACAGGGACCTTTAAATAAATTATATGAATTTATGGAGAGTCAAAGGTGTGATTTTACAAATAAAGACTTTGAAGACACGTACGTCAGCACCATTGGGTCCAGCAGGGCCACGGGGTCCTGGAGGGCCGGGAGGACCCTGGAAGCCCAAAGAAACTCATGGTTTTATCACTGTTTAGAAATTGAACTGGTGATTAAGTTATTTGTGTCTTTCTGAAACTCACCAGAGGTCCAACATCTCCAGTCTCTCCCTTCTCACCTGGTGGACCTGGCAGTCCCTGTCGGACAGAAGTTAAAGAAACAGTGTAGTTTAGTGTCTCTGCACAAACCTGTGGCTTCAGAGAAATGGTAAAGACTTCATTCAATCTGTCATTGAAATCAGAAATTAATCTATATTGGATTTGTACCTGCAGACCGATGGGTCCTGGGGCTCCGGGGAATCCTCTGGTTCCTTCATCACCTTTAGCTCCAAAATGTCCCTGTTGACCCCTTGGTCCGAGTTCTCCATCAGCACCCTGCACCACAGAAGAAGAAAATTAGAAATAAAGACCTGGAAACAATCACATCTACTGGTGATAGTGAAGGACAAGTCATGAGGTAGTGATACGACAGGTTTTATGCATATATTTGTAGAATTAGATTTCTAATCTAATCGTGATTTCCTACATTTTTACAAAACATCAACGAAATTATATGTTTTATGTCCTGTATCCAACAATAGTCTGTAAAAGTAGTGGTGATGCCAACTAAACAGTCTTTAGAAACTCAACAAACTATATCCATGTAACTGCTCAGACAAAGTCAGTAAGAAGAAGTTCATACGTACAGCAGGACCAGGTTGACCAACAGGACCCATTGGACCAGGTGGACCAGGAGGACCCTATTAACGAACAACAAATATATATAAATACAACGACCAAGAGAGACATCATGACAATTTATAATTGTATGAATTTTCTGTCTGACAATTTCCAAACATAAGTCTTTCACTTACATGTTCTCCTTTACCTCCTTTGGCACCCTTCTGACCAGGTTCTCCAACCTCACCCTGAAAACAGAAAAAACCCCCATCATGTTATGACAAAGACTTTAAAACAAGGCTCTTCTGATCCTGACCGCTGGAAAGACACTGCTGAAGTGGACTGGGATAAAGACTTAAAGTTACTGGCCTTGTCTCCGTCCTCTCCAGGTATTCCAGGTGATCCAGCAGGGCCAGGCAGACCCACAGGACCCTGCACTCCATCCCGACCTGCTGGGCCAATTGGACCTTTCTCACCCTGAACAGACGAAAAAGAGGAGAATCAGTTTGATATAGTTATGTTGTTATGACTGACGCACAGCACTTTGTTTCAGTCGTGGTTATTCTGAAAGTTTTTATGAATAAAGTTCAAATATTTTTGCATAATTTTTTGTTCTAAATATCAAATAAAATTCACTATTGCACACTGGATGATGATCTTCAGACACTCACAGGTACACCCTTCTCTCCAGCGGGTCCAGGAGGTCCTTGAGGTCCTGGTCTTCCAGGAGGTCCAACAGGTCCAGCAGTACCAGCTGATCCCCTCTCACCAGGAGACCCCTAGTAGAAAAATAAATGAATACTGTGCAATGACTACCATGATCATACACACATTTAGAGGTGAAAATATTATATTTGTGTCAGTATTGTTATACAAGTACTTGAGTATTAGTGTATTTTATCAAACTTTAAGTGAGTTTTAAAACGTACAGCAGGTCCAGGAGGTCCAGCAGGTCCTTCACTTCCCTTCAGTCCTCCACCTCCCTGGAAGCAAAAAAGAACAAGTGTCACAATTTTTCACATTAACATGAACCAACATGAAACCAAAGCACTGACTCATCAGTTGATTTATTACCATTGAAATAAAAGTAAAAATCTGTCAGCTGGTAAAACTCGTTCATACTCACAGGGGTTCCAGGAAGTCCTCTCTCTCCAGGGAAACCTCTCAGTCCTGGGGGGCCATCTTTACCAGGGCCTCCAGGGGGACCGGGATCTCCTTTGGTTCCTTCCTTTCCTGAGTTTCCAGGAAGTCCCTGCTCTCCAGGTGGACCTGGGGGTCCAGGGTGGCCACGCTCACCCATGGGGCCAGTCTCTCCTGATGGACCCTGGGTGGATGGAACAGGAGAAAGGAGGGAGGGAAAGATGAAGGAATAAGGCGCAAAAGGATGAAGAGCAGAGATCAGAGAAAGGCTGAGTTGTTATGAAAGCTGATTAGATTTCCATTCTACTGCATTCTGGTGAGGAGGTAAATCTGCTACGTGATGAAGCAACTCACCTGAGGTCCAACGACTCCAGGAGGCCCAGGTGGACCCATCTTGCCTTGGAAACCCTGGAGGAAAGAGATTCAGTCAGAAATTAAAGAAATGAATTTAATCTACAAAACTAGTGTCTTCAAACTGAACAGATGCACAATAATGTTTCAATCATTTGATGACCCTAGAGCTTTTCGCTTAAAATTTCTGCAGCAGAAATCATGAAGATCTTCCAACAAACAAACAAATTTATAGACTTATAAAAAAGGAGGTTGCAATACCATGTCATGTTTTCATGGCAAAGTGAGGCAGAAATATCACGATCAGAGACGCTGCCATGTTTCTCCATTGACAAGTCATAAACTCTGATGTGTCTGCCAGTGATTGGTCATTACAGCTGTCAATTAGCAATTATCTAAAGTCTGAAAATAAGACTCAGGCCTTCTTTCCTCCCTCACCACTTGAACTAGAATATCGTTGCAGTCGGGTGGAAACCTCATAAGTCCACTTTTGGTCTTTTTTTTTGGTCATAAAGCGATTCTATTGGTCAGTCTTGACGTTGGCCTGATGGTTCAAGAAATGTTTAACTAATGAAAAGTGTTGAAAATGGCTTGTGACAACATCTCTTAAGTCCATGTATCCATTCATTTATCATCTGAACCCACTTTATCCTCACTAGGGTCACAGGGGACGCTGGAGCCTATCCCAGCTACTTAGGGGTGAAGGTGGGGTACACCCTGGACCAGTCACCAGCCCATCACAGGGCTGACACAGAGACACCATTCATTCATTTAGAATATGTATTGTTTTTCCAGTTTCCTGAATAATAACTGTTTTGTACAGCGACAATATACTTAGTTATTATGGAGGCTTTGACCAGTGATAAAAATAATAGTGGCTAACCTTTCACTTCCACCATTATCGGAACAAAATCCAAAACAAACTGTCAATTCTGAACTGACATTTCAATAGAAAGAGTATTTTTATAACAACTAAGATGTCCACTTCGATCCAGACTACATGTGTTATTCATACTGTGTAACATGTCAGTGCCTCTGTCGATGCAAGGCACAGGAGTTCTCCAGCATCTGGAGGATGTTGACCAATTACATAACCAGCAAATAGTGCAGACAGACATAGAACCTGCCACCACGTGATGAATTCATGGAATATCCGACAAAAAGCAATAAATGCACAGCAGTGAGATCAAAATGAACTAAACAAGGTTAGAAATAAAACAAAAGACACTACAGACACGGACTTGTCACTTCAGTTTTTCAGAAAACGTCCTTAAAAATGTCATAGTAATCACTTAAACCTGCAAAATGAACCAATTAAAAGAAGAAGAAATAAAAATAAAACGTACAACTTCTCCTCTCTGTCCGGGGTGTCCAGGGAGTCCATCCTTTCCTGGTGGTCCCTGTGGGTAACATCAGTTCACCGTCACATATCAATCATTTTCACACGTTACTTTTACTGATACTTTTAACACTCTACTACAAAGTTTGATAACGTTATTTAAACATTCCCCTTACAGGAGGTCCCTTTGGCCCGGGGAATCCGTTGGCTCCCTGAGGCCCAGGCAATCCCTGTCAAAACAAAAACAGACACATGATAAGAATAGCTGATCACTAATATAGGATTAATCAGTATCTTAGAAGGATTAGCTGTTTGGTGCTGCTGTTTGAGTTTTCCTGCAATAAAAATGAAATCCTCACCCTCTCTCCGGGAGGACCAGGAGGGCCATCACTTCCTGAAGTTCCCTGCAAGAAAAATAAAGCACAACTTAAAATTAAAAAAAGGCTAAACATGAGTTTTGACTCATCAATATAATTTTGATAAATTTTATAGATTTTGAATTAATTTAAGAAAAAAATGGGATGCACTGTGATATTTTATTTTTAATCTAAATCTAATACAATTATAACAAACTCAGAGGTGTTTCAGGTTCCACAACATGCAAACAACACTGATACCAAAGTAATGACACAAGCAGTGACAGAATGATGATCATCTGTCATTATCGTGGCATTTTTGCCTCCAGATAAATCTACTGTCCAGACAAACCTTTGCTCCTGGTTTTCCGGTAGCGCCTCTGGGTCCTCTCTGTCCTCTGGGACCCTGACAGATCAAACAGAATTTTCACCAGTGGAAGTAAGTTAACATTCTCCTGAAAGCAACTGTTTAGAAAAACTAGTGAATTAATGCATGAAGGACCAAACAGTACCGTTGGGCCTCTTTGTCCTCTTGGTCCTGCTTTGCCAGTAAGACCCTGAAAAAATTAAACAAAAATGGTTGTAGACATTAGTTTGAAGTAATTCTAATTTAATTCATCCATCTGCCTGATCTATGAGTTAATACATCAAATATCAACCTATGTCTTTCTCCAGTTATTTACAGCCTTACAGTGATGCAAATTTAGATAAAAGTCGTCAACGTACCCTTGTTCCCTTCTCGCCATTAGAGCCAGGGAATCCTGGGAATCCAAGAGATCCCTAAAATTACAAAATAACAATAAACATCCATATCGTTCCCTGTTTTTCAGAGATGATACCGCAGTATGTTTGTCTTTCTCTTACCTTGGGTCCTAGTCTTCCAGGATATCCAGGAAGTCCAGGTACACCAAGTTTACCCTGAAATCATAAATTGACACATTTAATCTGTATATACTGAACTGGGACCATGTCATCAGATGTTAAACATGAAGTTTGACTTTGAAACAACAGCAGAAAAGGACCAATTTTGTAGAAAATCTGAGAAATAAAAAGAAATTAGATCATTTTCAAAATATCTTGCAGGGAAACATATTCAATCTCAGTCAGCAACTAGTGCAACCCATAATAAAATACACTGCAGAATTAAATTTATCAACAATTCAATCAAGTACATACCATTTTCATGTATGTACTTGTACAACCACCAGAGGGCAGCAGAATCACATTTTCTGGACTCATTTATTGTCAAAGGAAATTTTAATCTTAATTTTTTAACAGTGACTAATAAAGTAAAGAAAATTTGTACAGTATTGAAAATAAAACATTAAAGAATTGAGAATTTCATATAATCAGCAGTTCTGATGCAGCTGGGAGTACCTTCATCTTTCTATTTTATGAAATCAGATTAATAATCTTGTCTTGACTGAACAGGTTTTACCTTCTCTCCAACAAGTCCAATTGGTCCAATTTCACCAGGAGGTCCAACGCGACCCTTTGGACCCTCTGGACCGTCCTCACCCCTTGGTCCTGGTACTCCAACCTCGCCCTATCAGCAGGAAACCAGACACAATGAAGATAAATAGAATAAATAAAGCATTAGTTATTTTTATCGATCAACCAAAATCTTACCCTCTCTCCTTTGGAACCAAAATCTCCCTTAATTCCAGGGAAACCATCTTCTCCCTGTGAACAAACAGCAAAATAAAAAGTCAACAATAATAACATTTTCTGGATTAAGACTAACAACATCAACATTTGTTGTCATGGTTTGACTAAAATGTTCTGTACATATTAACAAGGTTGAACATTTGCACTGACAAGTTTATCTTTTAGTGTTTCTGAGGGCATTTAATCTTGTTTTTATCTTTCTTTTATTGAAAGTCTTTTAGCCTTTCCATTCATTTGCTGGTTCCATGGACTGTTGGTAAAGGACAGAAACATCTTGAACCAGATTGTTAAAATCTGTTCACAGATTATTGGAGTTCATCTGACGGACCTCAGCTCTCTCTAGGAGAAACGAGTGGTCCAGAAACACAAGGGAATTCTAGATCAGCCTGGACACATTTACTTCACTGACTTCTCTCTCATGCCCTCTGGGAGGCGCTACTATGCACCCCCTACGAAAACGAACAGATACTCCCACTCATTTATTCCCTCAGCTGTCAGCCTGCTAAACGCTGGGAAGTGACTGAAGCTGATTTGCTATTTATTGTGTTTTTATTCTTTCTTCTCATCTTAGTCATTTCACTGCTTAACTCATTGCCCGGTTACTGTTCTATGGTACTGACAGGTGAATGTGTGTCATATGCTGATATGAATATTTTACATTTGTTTGTTTGTTCCTAATTGTTTGGATGTTCAATAAAGCAGGGTAACTGTGAACTGAATTGCCCTTTGGGGATTAATTAAGTAGTCTGAATCTGTATTTACAAATATTAAACTGTAGTGAATGGCTTACTTTCTCTCCCTTGTGGCCCTTCAATCCACGGATTCCTTGAGCACCCTGCAGTTAAAAATTAAATGATAAGAACAAAAACAATAACACAATATTCCTCCACACTTAATTAAAAGTTTATACTCAAGCAAAAATTGTAAGAGAGAAAATGTTGACCTTGATGCCACGAGGACCAGGATAACCGATAGCTCCCTGAGGACCATTAGGACCCTGGAGAAACAAAGAAAAACACAATATATTGTCATTTTTACAGGTGAAATTCAGATTACAGATGAAAGGTGATGTCATATCTCATGTATGGACTCTGGGGACTGTTACCCACCTGGTTTCCTTTGGTGCCAGCAGGCCCCTCCTTTCCTGGGTGACCCTGAGGGAAAAACACAGGATGTTCAAGCCTCGAGAAGTACATTAGGATTTGGTAAATTCAGTTTATTTCAGCTGTGTGATAATAAACAAAGACAGGAACGTACAGGAGGACCATCAGCTCCAGGCATTCCTGGCAAACCTGGTTTTCCTGTGGGACCCTGGAAAAGAGGAGAAGATTGTCATGAACTGAAGTGACAAATGAAAAGTAAATATGCTGTGTTTAATGTTGGTACAGGTGTTTAACTTATGGTTTCCAGTTAATGGCTACATGATCTTCATTGTTCTAGACTTCAGTGTCCTATTTCTTCAATATATTTCCTTTTTAATTTTATCTTTCTTTTTCTTACTTTTTATACGGAGGAACTGCACTTACTTTCTCTCCTGGGGGTCCAATGGCTCCCTGAGGTCCAGGCATTCCCTGAAAAAAAAAAAAAATACAAACACATGAGCCAAATATTCACTGTATGGTTCACATAAATACTCTCTGCACCACTGTGTACTGGAGAGGTCAACATCACAGGCACGTCCTCTGTCCTCTGAGCCAGGTCTCCTCTGTCTCACCTGAGTTCCTGGGGTTCCCTGCTGACCTGGAGGTCCTGGCTCGCCTTGAGGACCCTACAAAACAGAAAATTAAGAAGTGTTAACTGATAAAAATGTACAGGACAAGGACATTTTATGATGACTTTTGTGATATTCACTTATGTCCTAAATATCAACCAATGAAGTGACACTAACCAAGTTTCCTTTAGGACCCTGGTTCCCATCATTTCCTCGAACACCCTGAAAATAAGAGAATATGAAAATAAAAACTTGACTTACACAGCAATTAAAAACTGATATGAAAACATCAAATATTGTTGCATGTCATAGTAATATTTTTCCAACAGCTAATAATACAAAGAAGACTAATGTGATGGAGAATATAATTTTTTTTTTATTGTAATGGCTGCTAAAATAGTGAGTGCTTAATGCTTCTGACTGCAAATTATTAGTTTTGGTGTGTGCACTATTTTGTAGAAACAGACAGAGTATTAAACCTTCCTCAAAATGCTCCAACACCAACTCTATTACATTTAACCGTCATGTGTCTGACCTGGACACTCATAACTTGTGTGCCTAAATCCTGGATAAGTCAGTGTACCAGTATTGTTCTGAGGCGGCTGTAGGATCATAACATTTCCATTTTAAGCGTACTGGACATTCCCGTGTTTATGTCAGGTCACAGTGTGTTACTTCAGAAGATGTGGGCGTTCAGTGGCATAAAACAATACTGCTAAAATAAAAAATAAAAGCAGCACATTGTGGCTTAGAATTGTTTTACTCACAGGAGGTCCAGGGATTCCAGGAGGACCTTTGGGTCCGAGCAAACCACGAGGTCCCTAGAGACAAAGACACACAATCACACACAAGAACACACAGGTGGAGACGCACATATGAACCCAGACAGACCAACAGACACGCACATGCAAACCACGATGAGTCAGTAAACAGGACGTGATCAAAGAAAAAAAATAAACAGGAAACAGTGTCGTTTTAATATGAGGTATTTAGGAGGAACATGAGCATTAACATGAGACAGACAAACCAACATGAGCATTAAGTTATGAACTGATTATTATCATTATCTGCACTGGACGATGGTTTGGTTTTCTTTTTAGATATCATGTAAAAGAGGCAGGGTTCATAAATACCATGAGTAACCCCACCCCCCCAAAATAAAATACGGGAAAGATGAATGCCAAAAGTTCCAACAATTCTGGAAGAACATAATAAAATGTTTGTCAGAAACTTTTAACACCACTGTCACCTTCAATGCCAAACTGAGTGTTCTTGGAATAGACTCAAAATAATTTCTTTGTACACTGAAACATTCTGTATCGTTAGACTTTGGACTTGTTCAGGCCAGGAGCGCTATTGCACTCTGTTGGAAGAAGATGGACACTCCACATTGACCAGGTGTCTGAAGGAACTTTCTGGCTGTATTGGACTGGAAAGACTATTGTAAAGGGTGAAAAGAAGGACTTTTACAAGCTCTGGAAACCATGTATGTATATCATAACTGATGGAAACATGAAATCTATTTGATTTTTCAAGATGATGATGATGATGATTGTTTTAATTAATTATTATTATTATTATTATTATTATTATTATTATTATTATTATTATTATTATTATTATTATTATTATTATT
>JAQQZY010000003.1:32368212-32388868 GCA_030068375.1 Ostorhinchus rueppellii
ATATATATATATATATATATATATATATATATATATATATATATATATGTATAGCACCTTTCACAGACAAAGGAGGTCACAAAGTGCTTCATAAAGGGTCAATAAAATACAAATAAAAGCAAAGATAAAAATACAGTCATAAACAGAATAGATTAAAAATGACATGTTGGCCATAAAACAACCCCTAATCTACTACAGATTAAAATGCTTGGAGGAACAGGTGGGTTAAAACAGACAAGTATATCGAAATATGACTAACATTTATGAATAACACCCAGATTATTGGATTTATACATTGTTATGCAACTAATAGCCACTCTTTAATAACAGAAAAACAGACTTTAGCCATAGGAATTAGAGAGTACATCATGAGTCCTGCACCAGGGCTGATGTTACATTACACAGTTGCATATGACTTCTACCAACGTCAGGACAAGCATCACTGATATTTATGGAAATATCAGACTGTAGCCGCATAGAGAATCAAACGTCAGAGTATATGGGTGACTTACAGGCAGCATGACAGAGGTTCCAGGAGGTCCAGGGACTCCGTCAGCTCCAGGCAGACCAGCTTTACCAGGCGGGCCCTGCAGAACGGGGAGAAGGAGCAGTGAGCTGCCAGGTTAATGAAGGCTTGGACATTCTTGCAGTGACTGAACATCTGTCCGAAATGTGTACAAGACTCACCCTCTCGCCGGGATCACCAACAGAGCCAGGAGGTCCAGATGATCCTGGGGGACCAGTTGGACCCTGACACAGACAGATGGAGATGAACTTAAGTTTTCTAATTAAAGACTGATCACCCTGGATATTTTCTATATCAGTAACAGGTGCGTTTTGGTCACAGTGTCATGTAAAGTAATCCCCATCCAAATCCTAATAATTAAGAAATCTGTTAATGTTATGACCAACAGAGGTTATAGGTGTCTAGTTTTCACAAGGAAGTAAATACAACATGAAACTGCATGAAATATTAATATGATGTTTTAAGTGAGTAAATATATACATACAGCAGGTCCTTCAGGTCCAGGAGGTCCTTCAATCAGCATACCCTTCAAAAGAACATCACAGGGTATGTCTTTACAACAGATTATTGTTGTTATGCTAAAATAAAATTCATAGTATATAAAGTATATGGACAAAAATATTGGGACACATCATGGCTACAGCTCGTAAGATGTCCTGATCATGCTGATTTGAGATATAAACATCAATATTTCCTTAACGTTTAATGGGAGATTTTTCTTCTTAAATGAGACGTGAAGAAAGTAGATGGTTAGTTGTGGTAAAAAAAAAAAAAGATTATTTACAGTCAGAGCATGAAAAATGCTTTAGAAATTTAGGTAGAATATTTCAAATCATAGTCATGGATAAAAAAAAGAACAAAAAAAAAACAATGAATATTGAGAGAAATTAAGTAAAAACTATCTTTGAGGCATTTTGGAAGCAAAGATGACAATTTAAAAAAAAAAACTAACCAATGCAATACAATCAAATTTCTCACAATAGAAAACTATACTATGACATTTGTCAGCATTGTTTTGTATCCCAGACCCATGTCAGTAAAGAAACACCTGAATTTCAATACTTTTGTCCTTATAGTGGAGGTTCAAGTGGTGTATCAGCATAGAGTTACTGTCGATATGAGAATCACAGGTCAACGTTTCAGTTACTGATGTAAATCCCTGGCCCATCTATCAATAAATCTGAGGGAGAAACAGGAACTCACAGGCTCCAGGACGGCAGGTTCTCCTTTTTCTCCTTTCTGGCCTCTGACAGCAGCCTGAGGAAAACACACATGTAGCCAACAACACGATGCAGTCAGTATAGAGGTACTGAAACACACCCATCAAAAAGGAAATGAAAGAGCAGTACTCACAGGACGCATGAGATCGACAACAGTGGTTTGTAAACTTACTTATTAAGATACCCACAGTATTTTTACCACATCATATCTCAGAGATATGCCCAGGTAGAAAACAGAACTGTAACATAGGAGCCTGTTTTACTTTTGACCAGTACCAAAGGTTGAATGGATCTTCAGCTTGTTGCTCCATTACATATTTTTACAGTACATTTGGGCATAGCAGTACTAAACTAAGCCGTACACTGAAAAAACAGCATTCAGAAAGTTCAGCAAAGGCCTTTTGCCAGTCTTTCATATGCCTCTTTATGCAGTGTACATGACAGCTCAAGCTTTAATGTTTAGCAACTTCTTCTTTAGCTTTTTCCATGGAAATAGCTTTTCACCTGCCGTCCAGGGTTTTTGACAATACTCTGCATGGAATAATTCTCATTTCAACCAGTGATGAGAGTCTAGGTCTTTGTCTTTTAAGTATTTGATATTCATTCAAATACATGTCCCTCTGTGATTGACTGAGCTTACCTAGCATAAAATTCTGTAAATGCCCCTTGTGAATTCACTTTTATTACAAATAGGAGGGAACTAAAAATAGAGATTAGCAACCTGATCAACAAATTAATTCCGTGAGAAGAGATATATCTAAATTAACTGGTAATCATGAGATGTCCAAAGCTTTTTTTTTAATGATTAAGTCATCATTTACATATTATGTGCATTGTTTTTTAACCATCAAAGGCAGTGACTTAAGACATTTATGGTTAATAATTTCTGAACCACTGATCCTATTAATACATGTAAATAATAATTATGGTAAAATGCAATTTCTCAGCTTTTCATTGTCATCAGTTATGAGCCACATGGACATTCAGATTCTCTGTAGTGAACATGGAAACACCATCATGCCAGTGGGTGTAGATTTGATTTTACATTCAGCTAAATACAAAATATGACACTTTTCACTGAGGTGTTAGAGTATCATGATAAATGGTGATAAATAACAGAATGTAGAGAAAAAAATCATTTGAAAATCATCACAAATACAGTTCTAAGTCTTAAAGGGTTAATAATAAGAGACACAGTTGCTGCCAAAGTGGTAAAAATGAATAACACATAAAAAAAATTAAAAAATGTTTCTAATGCAGCTATCTAGATAGGACAACCTCAGACAAGTCACTTGAGAGGACATCGAAGACAACATGACAAAGACTAGCATTCAGAGCTGGTTGAATCACTGGTTCCCATTATTATTATTTTTTTTGCCAGTGAAGCAAAACTACTTACGCCTCCCTCATCTGTCACAGCGGACAGGGCAGGGCCCATGTTAGCATCAACCTCTCCAGTCTCCAGTATGGGCTCATTGTAGTCCCTGTAGGAATAGTCGTATTCCTTGAGGCCCACATCCCCAGTCACATACTCCTCAGTGAAGGCCTCCTCGCCCACACCGCCTGCTTTGGTGGCATCTACCTCCTCTCCCACCAACGATGGCTCCACCTGGGGCTGGTTTGGGTTTTATCATAACCGTGACGGGACAAATAGAGGGACAGGACAGAACCAAGCAGGCAAAGGAGGACAAAGAAACAGTGAGAGGAAGGGAGAGAGGTAGGCATGATGTAGAAGCGTTAGTACAGAAAGTGGGAAAAGCATGAAAAAAATAAAAGTGGAAGAAAGTGATGGAAGAGGATATACAGAAAGAAGTGAGTCTTACCTTCAGTATAAAACAGTGACACAGGAACAGAAAACAAAAAGACATCTGACAGACTTTTTCCTGTGAATCAGGTTTACCTTGCTATCTCGAATCTTCTGTAGTTAAACTCTAATATGTTTTCATCAAAGCATATCCTGATCAGCCTGTGCATTAAGATCTGTAACCAAACAAATCTTCCCAAATACACAATTTCAAAGTTTGGTTTCAATGCACAAAACTGATATGAAATACTTCATGAAAACAAGCTGCTGCTATTCTATGCAAAGCAAAATCTAAGCTATTTTCTAGTTGACTTACCAAAGCAGTTTTAAACATAATCCGGTTCCGTTATTCCAGACTAACAAACTGGAGCACCATCATAACCATGTCTGAAACTATTTGTTCCAAAAATACACCACATACTCTGACATTTCTCTAAAACTGTAGCAAACACAAACATAAAGTCATCGAAGTCAGATAATATGGACACACAGGTAATCATGACAATATGGATTACTTTCAAAACACTGTGAGAAACAGATCAGAACTGTGAGAAAGCCCCTCAAATTCTGTCAGTTTATGGCTTTAAAGTAAGCCACGGCAAATACTGTATTATTCAGTCCAATATTTGTTAAAGAATGCATTATATTTATCTCTTTTTGTTGCTCTTGTTTAAACTCCATATCAAATATTTTTTTGTGAATCCCTTTTTCACAAGATTTTTGCTCTTATTTCAAGATCACACCCTAATGATTCAGGGATCTTGAGATTAGAACAAAACTGAAATCTTGCTGTTAGGGAAAAGGGGAATCACATAAAAATGTTTGATAAGATAAATATAGTGCATTCTTCTGTAAAGGAGGTTTTCTATTATGTCTTGTCTCACGGCATCGGTGCCAACATAACAGTGATATTTGGTTAGATGTGTGAAGGGAAACAGCTATTAGCTACTCGGTTAAAGACTGGGCTCACCACCGTACAGATATTACATCATCTTCTTCAGTATTTTTGTTCTTTATGATGGTTATCTGTTCTGTCTGTCACCGTTATCTGTGTGACTGATCTATGGGTAATCTTTGTTTTTTTGTTTTTTTTACCTGTACATAGACCTCTTCTTGTCCAACCACCTCACCCTCTGGCAGCGGGGCCGTCTCCTCATAGTAATAATCAGTCTCTGTAGGGGTGTGGCCAGCCTCGGAATATTCAGTGTCTACATCCTGATTGGTCAAGTTGACAGGAAATGGGGAGCAGGGAGGAAGTAAGCAGATTTGATTGGAAAGGCGTGGTTAGTTCAAAGTCTGGTGAGCGAAGAGTATAAAATGGAACATGTTGTAAAACTGTGGGTGTCAGAAACGTTTACTGACGACTCACATTTTTAAAGTTGCAAAGATCCATTTTTGAAAGGAAATTTCAGGTAGTTTCAGACTTGCAATGACTATAAATTTTGCCCCAGGCAAGATTTAGGAAGTCGCTGAGACTACTTAGCTGAGATTTCTTTTCATCTTGTTGTTGAATAAAGTTCATGACAGGGTGACAGCTTCTCTTTTGGAAGTTGGACAGAGAGCTTCTATCCATCCCATGCAGAAAAAAACATCATGAGTTGATGCTTTGGGATGTATAGTTTCACCCAAAAATAATGTCATAGAGAAACAACCCCAACAAACAGCCTCACAGAACACGATAATAATTGAGTACTGAACATAAACCTGAAACATATCTGCGGTAGACAATCATACATGTAAATTTGAACTCTTATAACCTGGTTTCTGTGAGGCTGCTTCATTCATTTCCAATAAAACGTATGACCAGAGAAAAAGAGACAAAACACAGGTACTTGGAGGGGGAGAGTGATAGAGTGACAGGAAAGTTCTGTAGTGGCGCATGTGTGGAGAATGTGATAGTATTTGTGTTTTCTCATGTTTAGCTTCTGTGCCATAGCAATCCATGCTCATTCACCTGATCGATCCATTAACGCCCCCCCAGAAACAAAAGCACTGGAGTTTTCTCAGATCAAGTTACAATACAGCAACTGGAAGGTAGGAGTATGAAATGAAGTAAAGAACCATAAAACCGTACAAAAAGCCATGCTTTAGTGTAAACCGCTGTATCATATCATATACAGACGTCAGGCTGATCATTAAGATCATATGATATATAAGCAGAGGAGAAGGTGTCCAGCTTAGTATGAACCAACTTCCATCTTGAATACTTGATTTTCCACCATCAAGGATTTGCCTCAAAATTACACAGTTTTTGAGAGATTAAACTGTTAGTCTCTCAAAATTGCTAAGAGAATGAAACATTTCATTTCAGATCATTTTGTTGCAGACCCAGGATGGTAGAGCAGTGGTAACCAGATGGGACAGATGGGACATACAATGTGGACAACCATGGGCCCTGCTGTTGTACCTGTTGATAACCGTTGGTTACTTTCTTCGCTGGGACTGCAGTTCCGCTCAGCACACTCTTGCCAAAGGGTGGGAAAGGTTTATGCTGGGATTTGACATTAGTATCCACCACCACCTTGGACTTCGTGGGTTTGGGTGGAGTAGGCCGGACAGGGGCTGATGTTGGAGCTACTTTCTTCAAGACCTTTTCAATCACAACCGTTGGTTTCACCACAGAGACTTTTTTGGTGACTTCTTTAACCTCAACTTTCACAGTCTTGGCTGTTTTTGTAGGTTCAGGTTTTGGTGCTTTTGTGGGTTTAGGTGCCTTGGTAGCTTCTACTTTGGCAGCTGCTTTAGCTGCGCTAACCACAGTCTTTTCTACGGTAACTTTCTCAGTCTTTGCTTTTGTAGTGGTTACAGTTTTTGCCTGATTTGCAGCACCATTACCAACAGCTTTCTTTTCTACCACAGTGTTAACTTTGCTGTTGCCGTTAGCCTTAGCCTCACCATTGACCTTATTCTCAGCTTTGCCATTAGCTTTAGCTTTAACGTCTTTGCCATTGCCGCTAGCTTTCTTCTCTGCTGTAACTTTGCCATTTCCATTTGTCTTAGGGACAACAGCGGCTTTTCCATTTCCATTGGCTTTCTTTTCTGCTGAAGATTTTCCATTTCCATTACCATTAGCTTTCTTCTCAGCTAAAACCTTGCCATTTCCATTTGCCTTAGGCTGAGGTGTAGGCTTGGCCTTGCCATTGCCATTACCATTAGCTTTTCCATTGCCATTGGCTTTAGCTGCACCATTTGCTTTCTTCTCAGCAGCTGCTTTACCATTGCCATTCTTATTTGGGGCAGCTGTGGGCTTAGCTGTAGCTGCTGCTGTTGGTTTGATCTTAGACAGAAGAACCTCCACTGCAGTGGGCTTTGCTTTAGATGGCTTAGCTGTAGAAGACTTAGGAGCCTTGGTGGGCATAGGTGGCTTAACAACCAGTTTGTATGGTCCAGTCTTGGCTGGCTTTGCTGGAGTGGGTTTGGCTTTGACAGCGGGCGGTTTAGTTGGGGCTACTTTTCCATTGCCTGCCTTCTTCTAAGATTTGTAATTATTGTTTGGTTGACATGTTGTTAAGTATGTAAAAGTGCATATTGGAAAAGACAGGGAGTGGAGGAAGACACAGATACGTGGAGGGGGTGGGAGGGGGATAAAAGTACAAACAAGGGATGGACAGAAGGAGAGAGACAAGAGTGGATGTTTTGAGAAACAATGACATAAAGATGGCTAAGGCTTGGATGATTTACTGAGACTGTACAGGCATTACTGGATACAGCATAAGATTAATTTAGTTTTACATTTTAAGCAAAATTAGGAATAAACAGTATCATATTGAAAACACTTCAAATATGAATAAATGTTCATTTTCTGTGTATGTGTTTGGCCCATGTGGCTTAGACTGATTCTGCTGATCTCTCCAGTAATGCCATTCTCAATATTAAATAACAAAGCAGCATTATTGTGCTCATAAGAATTGGAGGCTGTGGTTTTGCAGAGGCACTGAGGGTGTGACTGCTCAGGTAAAGCTAGTGCTGAACACACATACACACAGTGAAGACACAAAAAAGACACTCCAGCCTGCTGTGTACACTTACACACTCACACACACAGAGTTTGGGACTGCAAACAGCAACCTAACCACAAGAAAAGGGTTATTAGCTTTGCATAGGCAGGGTTGTGGGTATCAGACTGTCATGCACATGCTTGTCTTCTAAACTAAAGTAAAAACTATTGGAGTACATTCTTACTTCTCATGCTGTTATGCTGAAAGAACTTGCAAATTTAAAATGACAACAAAACGGCAAACAATACACTGTAATACTGTGTGAAGAATAGGAAATAAAATCCAAGTATCCAACACAAAATGCAAAACTGAACTGCAAGTGACAGACTACATCCATGTTAAAGTCAGACGTATGACAAAAAATGCATATACCAAGAAAAAAACATATGCATTAATATTCCCATATTGACTGAGAAAAATAATATTCAAACAGATGGTACAGAAGTAGAGTAGATACATGCGCTGACATCCTTTTTGAGACAAGTAATAAATCATGCAAATAATACAAAAGTGGTAAAGACACATGCCCTGGTCTGATAGTAACACTGGTTTTTCATAATCAACTTTGAAGCCAAATGGCTGGAGTTGGTCAGAGAAGACCATGCAGTGAGGGAAGCCAGTTTAATCATGGAATTGTGTGTTTATCATCTTAAATCTACATATTATCTGTTATCATTATTTGATAAAATCCACATATTTGTACACAATGTGAAACAAAAAGCCCCCAAAATGAATCCACACTAATTTATGAGATTCTCATGCTGTGTGACTCTGATGCTAATTTGTCTTTCATGTTTTTAGTTTGTTATTTAGACAAAACATCCAATCATCACACAATTAACATCTGAACATCATACATAAACCAAATTGCATGTGTCATTTGCTTTTTCTTACAGCACTGTTGACAATTCACATCAAAAAAACACTCCAGTGAACCTTTTGTGGATGGTTTGGTATGAACTTTCCCTCCTTAAATCTTCAAAAGTTGATTTTTTTGTGGAGATGTATGGACTTAAATTTTACATTAAGTTGGTTTTAAGATGGAACAGGATGCAAAAACTGGAGAAACGAGTGGAAAAGAATGCAAGATACAAACACTGCGCATGAGTGTATGACAACACAGCTCCACTTTAGCCACCCCAGTGCCCCCACTTTGTTACAACTAAACACACACACATATAAGACAACATGTAAATGACATGAGGACAATAAAAATCACAAGGAGCAATGTTAATCCTGGTGGATGGAGATGTCGGAGGCAATGTGGATGTGAGAGAGGTCAATATTGATTAACAAGGTGAGATGTAAACAACATGAGCAACGTATGGAGTGATGAGACATGAGGGATGAGAGAGGTGTAGAGTCCTCAAATATAAATGAGGTAAATATTTCATTAAATATTTTTAGGAAAAATGGATTCTTAAATGTTGTTGAACAATAAGTATGCAACACGCTAATACTATATAATAAATTGTGCTTTGACACATTACTACCCCTCTCTCTCATTCTCCTTCCATTCCACAAACCCTGCTCATATCTTCCCTCTGTTACGCTCCCTTTTTACCTGTTGATTTGGGGCCCCAGGTCGGGGAGAGGGGGACACATGGGAGGGAGGAACGCCTGTTGTTTCCTCATAATAATAGGGGTATTCATGGTCATCCTGCTCCTCATCAAAGTACTGAGAGAGATGGAGGAATGGAAAGATGGGAAGATTGGAGGGATAGAAGGAGGGATGGGGGGGGCATGAAAGCAAAGGGAATGGGAGGAGAAGAATGCATGATGGGGGAAAAGGGATTTCCAAAGGGAGGTGAAGAGGGGTTGCAGAGGCCACAGAGGGGTAAATAAAGGCAAAGAAAAAAGTGTGAATGTGTGGAGAAGCAGCAAAAGAAAAAAATAGTGATAAAGAGCAAAGCATTTATTTTCCATTCATCAAAAGGAGTCTGTATTTCTGCTTAAAGGTGTGTTACTGAAAAAGTTAATGATATCCACACAATGTTTTTTTTTTTTTTTTTACACAGACATCCTCAATGAATGAGAAAACAGCAAAAAATAAAAAAAAAATTACTGGGTGAAGCTGATGAATAAAACCACACTGATTTGTATTCATTCAGATAGCAGTCATCTCAACAGCATCAACATGACAGGGTTTGGGACACAAAGTGTTGGAGCTCTGACTGACGCATTTTATGCTTACTTAAGATCTGGCATGCAGGCTAATAAAACAGAGGTCATGTACTTTGGATGGTTGAATGCGGATGAAAATTACTTGCCACTTTAGCTGTGTGTCACAGGTGGTGTCGGGGGACTGTCAACTCTCAAATATCTTTATGTTTTTGAGAGAAAAAAAATGAGAGACCTAGCAAAGCTGGCAATGCAGGTAATGTGAACAAACAGTCTCAGTAAACAAAGAGGCTCCACCTCAAGCCATCTTCATGCCAAATGTTTGCGTTAATTTACCCAGAAAACCAATCAGAATTGAATATTTGCATTTTTTCTGTACTGAACAAGATCTCTTTCTTTCTTTCAATCCATGGGGGGAAATGGAGAAAGACGCTGACTGTGAATTGTATCATCCTCTTTCTCCTACCTTTCTGTGTTCTGTTGTAATAAAGCAAGAAAAAGTGACAACTAATCCAGTGCTGTGACAAATAAAGCTTATGTTTTTGGCCGCTCAGAGTATACGAAATGATGTCAAAGCGTTCATTTTTAAGGGTGTAGTTATGAGAGAATACCTCTGTTTTTCTTTAGTTACCTCAGGGACACAGACCAGGAGGGTGAGGAGGAAGGTGGATGGATACAAAGTGTTGATGATGGTGATGCGTGAGGAAGACAGAGAGGGAGAGCAGCACTTTGATGACATTCTCAGATGACCCAAACTGAACCTGTGAGCTTTCGTTTTTACACGGATGCTGGATTATAGGTCTGTTCAGTCTTTTACAGTCACACCACATTTTCATGAAATGAAGCTTTTGTAATATTAGTAATGTTTTCAGACTGAATTTACTATGTGTTTGGAAAGGAAGTGCCTTCACAAACCCATTTCTATAGAGCATTAGGAGAACATACAAACTGACTGAGCTCTGAAAATGTGTTTGAAAGACTTAAATGATTTAAGGATCTATTAGCTGATAGAAATTAACATAAAGAGCTGGATGAACTATATGTTAATCTATCAATGGGGCAGTTTATTATGTCCTATTTATCTTCAGTGCCTTTGTAATAAAGACTCAAAAGTGCCAAATATATTTTAAAAACTCATGGTTTACTTTTCCTACTCTTTGGAAATCTTAATGTTTTAAACGCAGTTTGAGGAAAAAATGACTTGTGAAGAGAGAAATACCTTTTTTTATGTAATCTAAGGAAGTTTTCTTTGTTTATACACAGAAGTCGTGCCACAGAAAATCCACAGATTCAGTTTGGATCCGCTTCATTGGAGCTACAGATGAACCTACAATATTATGAGTAGGATGTGTTAGCACAGTGCCGGTTACACAGACTGTAAATGACAATTTTAGGTGGTTTTCTTATGGTGCTATGGAATTTGTATGTGGATTATTCTCTTTGTGTGTGTGAAGAGTCAAGGCTAGTTTTGTACACCGCATTAAAGTTGTAGAATTATTCCAGAGAAGAAATGATTGCTTAACGTTTTCTGCTACATTATATGAATGAAGGAGTAAACACTGTTGTGTTGTAGTGATGTTACTCACGTATGTGTTGGGGTCCTGGGCTTGGGTCTTGGGCAGTGGGGAGTCACAGTCAGGGCTGTAGTGTTCACAGAAATCATAGGCAGCCTGAGGGTTGGAGGCAATCAGCAGCTGCTGGATGTCACCCTGTGGAGAAAGAACACATTAAAGGTTCAAACAAATACAATAGATTCACTGTTACTAATGTGTGCTAGTGCTAATGCTAATGCTAACGCTAATGCTAATGCTAACGGTAAGTACTGTGGGATGGATAAAATGCAGACTGGATTTCCCTACAGGAATAATAATGTGAGTTAGCCTTAACCTTTAACCTTTAAAAGTATGTACAGATACCTCATGTGTTAAGTGACTCTTTGAAAACACCATGAGCCTCATTTAAAAAGAAAAAAAATCATATATTACTTTTGTTTGTTTTATCAACAGACAATACAACACAGAATCTAAAGGTCACTGGTTGAACACAAAATATTTAATGACAGACAGTAGTGATTATGCTTAGTTTTGTTTATAGTCCAGCCATTTTCTCCTGCACTTTATGAAGATATGTTAGTTGATCCGTAGGTAATAAGTCAATCATGAGCCTCATTTTTAATGTAACTGAATGAAAAGCAGTACATGTGTGGTTTACCTGTGAGCACAGTGGTACATTCATTCCTATATCTGCATCCTCTAAACCCTGTTAAGCTTTGAGGGTCCTCACCTGGAAAACCTCCTCATCTAGAAGACGGGCTCCAAATACTGTGATACCATTAGTGTCAATCTCAGCATTATTGCCACGGGGCAGTGGACGGGTCATCTTCTTCTTGCAGTCCAGCAGCAGTGTCACGTTCTTCTTAGAAACAGAGATAGCAATGCGGTGCCACCTGGAGACGAGAAGGGAGGAATCAAAACAACAAAGTGGCTAAAGTCACATCAGACCAAAGTGTCACACATTCATCCAACACACACTCACACCCCAACCAACCCATCTCAACCAGTCACAAACTGGTTGCTGCTGGTTACTGACTTGCCATCAGCCAGGTTGACGCCTCTGAACAGTGGGTAGTCCTCTGGAGCTGGTTTGCCATTCTGGTCTTCGTACAGGAAGACAGGGGAGCGTCCCAGTTCAATTCCCAGCTGCTGGATGCCCTGCTCACTGTAGATGGAGAGGAGGAAGGCCTGGAGACCTGCCTGGGCTTTCACCAGAGCCATAATGGAGAAGTTCTCTGGGAAACGACCTGTGGGGATGGAAAAGGTGATGGGATGGACATGAAGCGAGAAGGAAAAGGTCACTGACCATGTGCAAACCAGGGTTTTCATTGTGAACATCATTTAAGACCAATTCCTTGTCCACTGTGACTAAAAATACAAAATACATCTGGGAAAATCTGTATTTGGCAGGTGTTCGTTTTGTTTTTGTGACTTCACATGTGAGTCTGATGCCTTTTTACCCAAATTTCCTAATTTGAGCTTTTTTTTAAGGTTCAAATGGTTCTAATAGACTTTTCTTGAGCTAGATTAGATGAAAATTGTGTTAACAGGAACTATTTAAATGTATTACATCCAAAAATACCATTTATTTTTATGTGAAGATACAATGTTAGATCATACATTAAACCAGGACATATTAGCTGGGTGTGCTCTGATAAATTCTGCACAGAATGTAAAACTAGAATATCTACTTATTTATTTATTCATTATTGAGTGATAAATATGGACTTTCACCAAAATGAGTGGCGGATGTGTAGATCAACCAGTGCAATGAACAAGCTCATTAAAAATTCAGTTTATGAAGATGAAAAAAAGGAGACAATAGTGGAGACATTGTGTAAAATGGACCAGAAAATGTGAAAATGACACTGTCTTAAAGCACTTAAATGAAGGGTTCTGTGTGACAATCATCTGACTGCGGAATGTCACAATACAGTCCCGTGTGAAGCTGCCATAGACATGAGGACATGTAATAACAGGCGGGCATGGCTGAAAAGGAAAGTTAAACCCAAAAAAAGAGTTGAAAATCAGTTTTGTCTTTACGGGATTTCTTCAAAACCGCATAAGTACCAGTTTGTTTTTCCTCTCTTCACTCTGGGGTGTCAGATGGTATTCTAAAGATAATTTGTTATGGTTCTCCCACACAGTTTAGCTCAGCTCCATGCACTGCAACGTATAATTATACTTTATATCCATGCGCAATCTGGCAGAGGGCACAGCAGAGGCACGTAACTCCTGCTCCTAAGCCATTAAGAGGGGTTTCTTGAACAACGTTTCCCCATCACTATGAGTTTTCTTCCTGTTAAAATGAAGCCTCCCTCCAAAGTTAGAGGAGTGACTTCTGCTCAGACTTTTGCACACTTTTTATACATTCTTGCAATCTACTTTTTATTGTTTATTTTTACCTTGTTTTATCTCTACAACCTGTCCTTTTTTAAGGACTATATATATTAATCATGTAAAACAGTATAAGATTGACTTCTTCCTTTACCATTTTGGATATTAAGTGTTGTTAAAGAGCCGCAGTAAAATTACTGTACATTGTGTGACTTTTTATTCTTTTTTTTTTTTTTTTTTGAATGGCTTGTTACCTTCGATATTCTGGAGTGTTCTGTTTAAATTTGTTATTTCTCTTTGCATTTTGTTCACCTTTGTATTTTACTCCTACTTACAATCAATATAAAGTTTATCATTATTTTATATTACTATTTTTATTGTCCTCTTTTGCACACATATTTTTAACCCACTGCCATATTTCATATTTCCTAATGTATGTTTACGTTTCACTTTGTTGGATAAAATGCAATTTTGTTACACAACCTGTGTAATGATAATAAACTCTGTTCTATTCTAGATGTGGCAGAGATATTTACAATAAACATAAATTAAACACCCAAACTGCTACGAGTGTGTGAAGCCGACCTGAGAAGAGCTGCTTCGTGGGGGCGGAGATCTGGGCCTTCTTGGTGATGCGGTAGGCATGATCAGGGCTGCTGGAGCGACGGGATGTGCAGAAGCCCGGCACTTTCTTCACACCCTCGGGGAGAGAGGGAACCTGCAGAGCCCGCAACACGTCCACTGGGTCTGCAGAACAGATAAAGAAAAGGAGGGTTTTTATTCATTTATTTATTTATTGCATTTTTCACCTTCAGTCCCATTTGTAGAGTTACATCTGAAGCAAGGACTTCATCCAGTAATTAACAAATGAAATGAGTATAAGTGACTATATCCATGCTGCAGTTGAAATTCTGTATAAAATCACGTAAATTTATAACAAATTATACACTATTATTATTAATCAGCTTTGGTACAAAAGGAAACAAATGAGAATATGCTGTTTAGGGGACTTTACTTTTTGTTAAAATATTTATTATAATTTCTTTCATTCACCACCTGCTGTGGATAAAGTTACAGAAACCAGACACTATGTGGCAATAAACCCATTCTACTCTAACACATAAAACATCAGTATTCACTACATTTTAAAGATTACTATTACTAAAGATTATCTGAAAAAGAACAGAATTTTATTCTTCACTGTAGTGATTTTTACAATTACTATGACCTTATGTTGCCCTGATGATAAAAAAAAAAAAGCTCCACTTGCAAAAATACCTTTAAATGCTCATGCTCTACTAATGCAAAACAGAATCAAGTACAGGTGGAGTCAACAATGGCTGCTACTGTACGTTAAGGTATAGTTTAAGAAAGGAAGCAGTGTCTGTGCCAGAGGAAATGGGCTGTAGTCCAAACCACGTATATGAAGCACTGCACTGCAGATACAGTACAGCTCAGTTTAAATCAGAGTGCAGACTGTGCCCACTATTCTGCTCACATTCATCAAACACGTGAAACAAGTGCCTGTTGATACGATAGTGCTGAGTCAAATGAACCTCTATGAGGACACACAAGTATTTTCACAGTTTCAGCTGATAACACAAAACTTCAAAAATGCAGGGATACATGCACATGCATATAGTGGATGTATAAAATATGTAAATGCATGTAAATACACACACATACACACAGTGTTGCATTGGGCCTATATTTACACACACTGAGGTAAACCAGTTTGTTTTCCCACCCTTATTCTGCTCTGTGATTTATTTTGTTTGCTTTCTTACTTTGCATGAGACTTTGCCTTACACAATATGTTTAAGTCAATAAAAATGTGGTTGTTTGACGGTTACTTTTGCAGCAAAATAAATTTTTTGTTAATTCACTAACAAGACACCTCCGCAGGCTACAACTCTGTACACTGTTTAATGTTTCTGCCAGGATGTTAAATGGTTGCGGGTTAGCATGCTCCATAATTTAAGACGTCTCTAGTACAAAACAAAAAAATGCATGATACAAATACTTTCAAGATTTCCAAATAGAAGGTTTGCATAAATATTGATAAATTAGTATTACATTTCTCCCAATGAATTTGAACTCTAACATCCACCATAAACATTAGCCTAATTGCTCTAATGTTTTTGAGTGAGATGGCAGTTATCCTGCCTCAGTCTTGGCTTCAGCTTCCCTGTGTTTGAGGTGCACCAGAGAGCTAACCTTCCTGTTAACAGACAATTAAATTCATTTACAGCCTGCCCTGCTGTGGCATGTCTCATAATAAACTGACGGTGGCAGTGATGCATTACAGAGGATTAAAAACTACAGCACAGAGGAAAAGATCACAACCAAGCCCTCCTGGGATGGAGCCTGTGAAGTTACATGTTTATTTTCATTTTTTACTTCTCAGCCATATTCATTACCTATAATTGCAGTGTGTTTTAAAAGCAGTTTTTTGCAAAAATTGTGTAATATACACCTCAGTATGTTTGCAAAGCATAATGGCACTTTAAATAGTTTGCAGTCAGTCTGACAGCATGCAGTCTTAACTGTCAATGCAAGAATATTTGTATAATGGTGATTTTCATGTTTTGAAAGGAGTGAAATCCACAAAATGCCAAAAAAACAAAATTGCAAAATCTCTAAACAATCTTGTTGAACCTTATTTCATGTTACACCTTTGTGTCTCAATATATAAAATGGTAAGCATAGGAATAAAGTTATCAAGGAAAAAACAAATACTAATGTAAAGAAGTCAATGAATGTTGACTTGTTCAAATACAAAGCTACATCTCTTGGGGAAAAAACACTTTATAGTCAGATACTTCATGGTACTCTTCTAAGGCAAAGCTGCTCAGAGAAATGAGCAGAAACTTCAACATCATAAGCTCTTGCCAAACTTACAGTTCAACATTCAGTGACCCATAGTACAGTAGATCACACCTGATGAACAGCATAAATCCATGAGTTCCAAAACTCTAATGTGGCTGTTTCCAAAAGCCCCAAAAGCACAAACTACAATCACACCAGTGGCACTTGTTGTTTAGGTGACACCCAGTATCTGAGGGTTAACAGTTAGCTAAAGTGGCCCACAGATGGTAATATTTATTCAGACAGAACAAATGGTGCGTTAATATTGCCTCAAGGTGTCTAGACCACAGTCCCATAACGTCATTCTACACTGTAAAGACAGAAGGGGAAGAGTCTGAGGGTAAAAGAAAGAAGAAGACAGAAATTGAGCTAGATTGTGATGCTACATTAATCATCCACGACGACACTGTAAGCGGCAAGAAATCAACTAACAAACACAGAAAAGACGAGTTTAACAGACTAATGTGTAGCTGAATTAACGACAAGACGGAGTCATT
The DNA here is from genome assembly GCA_030068375.1 of Ostorhinchus rueppellii. Taxonomy (NCBI): domain Eukaryota; kingdom Metazoa; phylum Chordata; class Actinopteri; order Kurtiformes; family Apogonidae; genus Ostorhinchus; species Ostorhinchus rueppellii. The sequence continues at coordinate 32,385,137 of JAQQZY010000003.1, forward strand.
ATGAACTTAAGCAGAATTCCGAGGGCATTTAATTAAATTTCATCATTTTTAAGACTTTGCAGATCTGCACAGGAATGCTGGGAATGAAAAGAGAAAAAGGGGGAGAGGCATGAACAGGGTGAAGGTGATGAGAGCAAGGTGGAGGAAGAGGGAGGGTCAGGCAGCGGTGATCAGTGTGTGTGTTTTGGGGGGTCAGGCAGTGACAGTAGACAGTGTGGTTCTGTGATGGCAGGATACTGGATCAGATTGCAGGCCGAGCTCCCCCAGTACCCCCAGTACAATGTGCGGCTCTGTTCCCCTCTGCCCGTGAACCTCACATCTGCAGCCGGGGCCCTTCCTGCCTGGAGGACCACAATCACGACAAAAACACACCCACAAAAATAACACACGGGGCCACGGAGGTACGCTCTCTCACTGCCCTGGGATAGAAAAGTGCACCTCATGAAACAAGGAGTGGCAAATATGAAACTAGACAAGGTAGGAAAACAAATTCTCTCTCTTTACTTTCTTTCTTCCCACTCCATTGCTCTTTTTTTTTTTTTTTTTTTGACATAAGCACTCACAGATGTCTGCAGCCTTTTGATGTAAACGTGAGCCAATTACGCTGCTGTCATTAACACAGGAAACAAGGCTCCCAGACACGTGAGGGCAGCGACAATGAGCACCACAGGCAAAGCTTACAGTAGCCACTACAGTTATTCTTACTGACAGCTGCACCAAGGCCACCAGAAATTTACCACAGCGCCTTAATCACTTGTTTGTCTGATGGTGCTGATTATACCTGATTAGTCCTGAAATGTTTTCTAATACTGCGGATAATCTTTTAATCACACTGAACAGTCACAGTGAAATCCCATCAGTGTGCTACTATGAATTTGTGAACAAAGTAGTAAAGTTAAATTATGTTAAAAATATGCTCTTAATGCACGACAGAAACAAAAACTTCCTTTCCCATCTGTGTAATTAGTTAATGGAGGTCTTAAATTAACTACATGGTATGAAATATCCTGAAATAATGATATGTGTCCAAGGGCAGATTATTTTTTTCAATAGTTGCCCTTGGATTGAAACAATCCTATCACTGTTACATTCTATTCCACAGAACCACAAGTGACCAAACGCACAGACCACCAACTTATTACAACCTGATAGAAAACATATGCGGTGGCCGTCGGGTGGTTGTACTGTAAAATGAGGTGTGCACTTGTAACAGACAGCACTCTGGTTAAAACAGTAATGATTTGACTTGTGTAGTTCATCTAATCTACCACTAGAGGGTGCTAAACTGGATTTAATTAAAGGACGAGCTGTTAAAGGAGTACAGGCAGTCTGTTGAAGGGCTGGAACACACACACATAGATGTTTACATGTACACACACTCAGCAAACAGACACACACTCACAGGGGTGAGAGATAAACAATGCTAATGTGAACTGAACAACACAGGATTAACCAGGGCTGAGGCGGTGAGTCTATACATTCTGTCACTTGACTAACAGAAAACGCACAGCTCTGCAGTGTGAACACAAAATAGAAGACCACACACACTCACACATCCATTATTCTACAAGTGTGGACACTATATTGCATGACTAATTAAGATTAAACCAAGTCTATATACGGTACTTAAATGTAATGATTTACATTATGGAGGCTCCATAGGGTTATCAGACTGTTAGAAGAACAAGCCTACACACAGATAAAGCAGCGAACACACACAAAACACACAAACACATCACAGAAATCACTGGTTTACTTTGCAGAGGAATGTGACGCAGACACGAAACAAAACAGCTCAGAATATAAAAACAATAGATTTCAGTGAAGGGTGGATGCAAAATATGTTTTTCTTTTCTTTACTATGTTATTCTGTGGTCTGAAGTCTATCCCAGAATGCACTGGGTCAAATGCTGAGAAGGGCTCATACAGCAAATTCGCATATGCAAATTAAAGCATAGCATTTGTTTATATATACAGGATTTATGCATGTAGAGTACACCTCGCCCATGCTGCAGTCTGCTGGGTCCCACCACCACAGCAGACTCTGATTTCCTCCTGCTGTTCCCCTCTAAGATGCTCTATAGGATTTCTATGTGTGTGTATGTGTGTGTGTGTGTTCTTTCCTTTTCTGATACAGCTGTGCCAAATACCAGACACACACTCCAGCTGACACATTGACCCCTCACCTCTCACCTTTACACAACGACAACATTGTTAGAGACCGCGATTAAACACACACAAACGCATGCACACACACACACACACACACACACACACACAGAAACTCACAAATTCACCCAGACACCAATTCTCTGTCTCAATATTACAGTTTTCTGGGGTTTCCAAGAATAAAAAGGGTGAGCTGAGATGAGAAAAAAAAATCCACATTGGATTTCCAGAAAGATTCATCACTCACAAAATACATAGAAACTCATTACAAAATCAAAAACCATAAACTAAACTCCAGTTTCTACTGAATACACCAGCTGCGTCTGCATCCCTCCGTCCGCCCAGCTAACCGCGATGGCTGCGAATATAAGCATAAGTCTAAGTGCAGGATATAATTTCCAACATGGTGCTCTATAGTTACAATTTATTTATAATACCTTGTGTACACAGACAGAAAACCCATTATGAGCACCCATGCTGTAAAAAAGGGGTTATTAGGAACTTACATTATTTATATGGTATAAAATGAGGCTTTGGTTTGTCAGTATGGTGTTAATTAGTGTGTAGTTTTAACACCATGTGTCTGACCAGCTGCTCTATAGGAAAAAAACAACACAAAACTATAATTTCTATGTTTGCATTCTGGTCTGAAAGAGCATCTGGAGCTTTACAGTGACAGTGAAGTGATGAATACTCTTCTGGGATAACAGGTTTTTATGGAATTAATCCAACTATAAACAAGGAGGAGTTGTATAAAGGTTTTCTAAAGGTGTTGTGGTGTTAAAGGGACAGGACCTGACTGATACTGGAAGCACATGTGGGTTTTATACAGCTGCATCCACTCCATCCCATCACAAACATGAACTAAAAAGCACAAATGAAAGTAAAACCAGCCAATTGCTCTGTTAAATGAGCAAATGTTTAGTAAAAAAAATGAAAAAAAGAACCCAAAAAACTGTCATTTTTCTAATGAAAAATTCCACATTCATTTTGCCATGTAAGAATCTGTATAAACTAAACAAAGTACAGACCAGAATAAAGACAAAAGTGTTGGTAACTATAATTAAACCTTCAACTATGACATACTGATGCCTTGAACTGACAGAGGATTAATATATAAAATATGCAGGAAAAAATACTGAATCACATTGATCTGATTAGCTGCTGGTTCCATGTGCACTTTTGACTAAACCAGCACATTTTATAGTTTAAAGAGACTGTTTTACTGGGTTTGGGGAACTTTTTATGAAGAATAGATGGTTTTTATCTCAGTGTGAGCATGTGCATGTCAGTGTCATTTCAGCTTTGGATATATCATCCACATCTTTTCCCTTTTCTCAGTTTTTACTGTATGTTTAGTAAGTTCAGTGTCTACATTGATGTACAGGATAAACAAAACAAATAAGTGCTTCTTTCCATCTTCTACTCTATATATACTCAGTCTTACTCGTGTTCTTTACAGACACCTCTATCAGTGCTCATTTCAGCACTGCAAATTATTTGGTTCTTACCAAGAGAAAAAATCTTACATTTAGAAGTGTAAGATAATATGCCTTGTTTTAA
>JAQQZY010000003.1:32414317-32426368 GCA_030068375.1 Ostorhinchus rueppellii
TATCACCCTAATATCTATAAAACTAATAAAGATATGACTGATATTTTTGTATGGGTATTAATAAGACTAAAAAAGATATATTTTTTAAATAGTATGAAGCAAATCACAGATGGTCAGTCAGGAGGCTGATGATTTCACATGGATTCACTGTCAAATTAAAAGAAAATACACAAAATTAACAATAAAATAACTCAAATACAGTGACACTGCGCAAATAAAAATGAAAATAAAAACTTTGCTTAATCACACTTAAAACTTTAACCGTAATTTTAAAAGGATCATATTTAGTTAAACCCACTTTTATTCGTCTGTGCTTCGTTTATTTGTGTATTTGGACCCTAATAGTTCAGACAGTTTGAATTTGAACCCTCCAAGTGCTGCAAAGCTTTCTTTACATTTATTCCAAGTGGATTTCTTCAACCCGTTTCAATTCCTGCTTAATTTGCTATGTCTATAACTAGTTACATAAAAAAATTTGCACATATAAGGTCAAGACTTCCAATGAACATTTGTCGCCATCAAAGAGTTTCCCAAATTTGATCTAAATATCAATGATTTAGTGAAGAGTAATCACATCGACAGAGCTGGAGGGTACGATGAAACCCCTGTGGTTGAAGGAAAAAAAGGATTCTATACTAACATGCATTAAAGACCCATGAAAAAAAGGAGATTTAGAAGTAAAGAGGGTGAAATCAGTAAGCAGGATGAGAAGAAACAACACAGCACCGAGGACGGAGGCACAGAAGATCAAAAAAAGAAAAACAAAATTATTAATTTCCAAAACAAACAGGCAGAACATGCAGAGCTCGGGTGTTTATCCACAGACACAGTTAATGAGGTCAGGGAAAACTACTAATACAAACAATCTAAGCTCATTCCAGTCCGTCTGTCCGTCCTCAGAAGAGCCATCAAAGGGCTTTTCATCTGTTCGGACACATCCGGGCCACGGCCACACGGACAAAACATGCACACGACAAGGCAAAACGATAAATAACTGATGCTCCAGAATGAAAATACCACCCTCCCTCTTCCTTTTTCTGTTTTCCTCTCTTTACTGGCCTTTTCCTCTGCTCGTTTCCCCTCATAGACACATTTCTCCTTTCACGTTTTCGCCTGGCACGCTGACAAGAGCTCATTAATCCTCAGACACTGCCCAGTCTCTCTTGTCATGACAGCAAAATTTGGGTGGTGGCACTTTATAATCCTTTTGCTAAACATACTTCACAACAAAGACGCAATTAACATGTTTTTGACCCAGATTTCACCAAATTTTCAGGGAATTCTTGCTATTTTTATTGTCAGAAAAGGGCACTGATGGCTTCTTAATAAGCCATAAAGAACCCAAGACCCACCACTGATCACAACCATCTACTGATCTAAAATGTTTAATCACTTCTGAACCAATAATTCTATCAATACATGTAAATAATTGGTGTAAAATGTAGTTTGTCATCTTTTTATGACCCATTTGAATGCTCAGAGGCTCTGTAGTTACCATGGAAACACTGTCATCTTCTATAACACAGGTGTTAAACATGCGGCCCAGGGGCCAAATCGAGCCTGCCAAAGGGTTCAATCTGGCCCCTGGGATGGATATGTGAAATGCAAAAATGACACTGAAGATATGAACAATAAAGGATTTTAAAATCATTTTAGGAGATGATTCTTTTAAAACTCTTCTTCTTCACTTGTTGTAACATCCACGTCCAGGTTTTTTGTTTTTTATTCACGACTGTTTGCAAAAAAAAAGGTCACATGATCAGTAAATTAAATATACTGTAGGAAAACACCTGATGTTCACTAAAAACAACACAAAACACAGAAGATAATGTCATAATAAATTGTGATATTTCACATAAGGAAAGTTAAATACAGAGAAAAAAATATTTTGCCACAAAAGTGACACTGGGTCTTTATGGGTTAATCTGGACTGGATGTGGCTGTAGGTATCAGTGTTTGACTTAAGTCTATAATTCTGATTTTTTCTCTACATATGTTTTCCAGCTTCATATTAACTTCTAGAATACACAGCTGATTACATCCCCAGTCGCAAATGGTACCACTGACATCTAAAACATCTTCTCTCAGTCTGGCATATTTTTATCTGCCATGTTCCTTTGATTAGAAACCAAGACCAACCGCCGTCAGATGTAGAATTATATACTTTGTGTGGGACCCATTCTTCAGTTTCACCCAGATTTAGCTCTGCTCAGGAGACGTTCACAGTCATCTAAGTGTACCCTGGCTTGGATTTGGTCTGTGTATACCCAAAACCTAGCATGTCATTATAGCTGAAAGAACATGGGGACAGTGGCTGACCAGTAATTTGGCTTCACTAAATGTTGTCACTAGTCATTCCAAGGGTTCATTGGGTCCCGACCAGTCTGTACCTTGCAGAGACGGGCTGCTGTAAAATGCAGTGGGAATTTTTTTTCATGGCTAAAAACAAGCTAAATGAACGGTGATGACATATAATGCACAAAAATTTAGTTAAATGTCTCCACTAATAGCTGTTTTCAACATTTATGAACAACGTGCAAGTAAATATAGGAATGCTGCCTTTAAGAAGGTCAACAGCGGATGTTTTCTTTAGTCAGTTAAATGTTATAGTATATTAAACATTGAACTATTCTCTAGTGTGAAGGTTTAGGAGATGTGTTTCTTCTTTACTTCATTTTCTAAAAAGGGAGAAAATAAGTGAATGAGTGACATCTGAGCTCTTTTCGCGCAGCTAAATGGTTGGTGTTGCAGTTTTGTATATGCTCTGAACAGGTTTTTTTATTTTTGGTGGTCAAACAATGGTGTGTCGTCTGCATTTAATTATTTCGACTTTCAGATATTAACATTGTGAGTGTTAAAATTATGAGTTTTTAGAATAAAGAGCTCTGAAGTTCTGCCAAAGACGCTAATATATTGAATTGTAGTGATATGAGCTGATTTTTTTTTGAGCTTGTGAAATTTATGTGACCACTAGAAGGAGTGATGTGTCAGCCTTTGACCAAAACATCAGAAAGCGACCAGATGAGATGAGAAGCACAAAGAAACAACTTTTAGAGCTGAAGTGAGTCGATGATAAAAGCTAGAATCACTGTTTTTTTCTCCACTGGACTCAGCTCTAAATGGACAGAACGTAGTTTGAGGATGAAATTGCATCATTTCTTCTAAACAGGCGAGTTTGATTCTGAAGCTTATGAAGGTGCAAAGTTATTATGGGATGTTTTCATCTTTGCTAAGTTCTTATTTGTTGATCCATGGTTCAGACTAAACTGTGACAGTTCTGACCCTGTTTGTCGGATTCAAACAGATCTTTAGTTCAGTTACTGACAACCCAAACCAAACAGAAAAAAGTTGGTTAGTGGTTTTACTGTGGCTGTTTTCAGTCTAAAAATAGAGCCAACCAAACAGAGCTATAATGTAAACTATCAGCTGTTGCAGAATGTGACGATTATAAGACACAGCGTTATTTTGAGCGACTGTCAAAATAAGTGTCTTTGAGTTTTAGATCGAACAACAAAACTTGATGATACCAAAATACAGATGTGTGTAAACAATGAGCATTTAACTGTATTAATTTGTTGGTAGTTTTGGTAGTCGTAAATATGTGCTGGTACAAGACTTCCCCCTGCTGGTGAGAGTATGGAAAATCAACACTACATAGAACTTCAACTGAAAAATGCATCAATGTAAGCAAGTGCAGACAATGAGCTGCAAGCTGGTTGAGTTTAAGTGGCAAAATTAACAGCAGCACATATTATACCACCATAAAGGTCAAAGGGGAATTATACTATTTATTCTGCACTGATCCTGCCTGAGAGAACAGAAAATAACAGTGAGCTATAAACACACCTGACACCTTGCCCTGCTGTTTGGCATTTGCCCTGTCCAGAGCACACAACTCAATAAAGCTCTGTCTTATTCAGGTGTGTGTGTGTGTGTGTGCAATGTGTGGGGTATTTCTGCCACACAGGATCCACCAAATCGCAACTGGCAAGTGACTTCAAACACGCTACGTTTATTCAGTGCACAGCAATAACATTCACCTGGTGAAAATTGACGTTTGTGAAGGAGAAATTAGGAGGAATTTGACCCCAGGTATAAAGGTGTCTTTCTGCAGTACTCACCCTCACACACTGAAGGGGAGGGGGAAGTTCGTGTGTGTGTGTGTGTGTGGGGGGGGGCAGAGTTAGAGCCAGAAGGAGACTGAGGAGAGAGGAGCTAAGGAAAGACATGGTGAAGATCGAAAGGTTGCCATCAGGAGTCAGGATAAGAGTATGTGAAGACGTAGTTGCTGTTAAGTTACAAAAAAAAGCATTTGACTAGTGACTGGTCAATTTCCCATCATGTCCAGAAGTGCTAATGTGGCGATTGTGGGTCAGTTACACATAATGGAACCACTGATGGCAAAACTGATAATCAGAATGAACATTGATGAGGATAAAACAGGAGTTGGAGTAAGAAAAGAACTACAAAGACCTTCATAGATGTTTGTCATGATTGCACGTAAAAGAATAATGATAGGAAATACAGTATGATTTAATTGTATAATTTCTCCATCTACTAAATACTCCAAGATGGACTTGAGAAACTTCATTTTCAGCGCGCATCTGAAAATCTGCATCTAACCCAGGACATTTGCATGTTTGTCATGTGAAATGGGCAAACACTCCAAGCTGAGAGGTTACAGGGTCTTTTCTAAATATGATGCTGCTGACATGGCTTTAATGGTCTTGAAACAGAGAGTTCTTTGTGTCTGCGCCCTCTGCTGGTAGTCACTGGTACTGCAGCAGCAGCTTCCACAGTGGCACACTTGGCACAGATGGCAGCAAGGAGGAAGATGTTGAACCTTTAAATGATGCCTTAAGTTTTTTTGGTCAGGATAACCTAATAATTTTGTAGAGAACTATCCTTGACAAACTTATAGATCATTGAGGACAGAGTGAGGGTTGTTTAAAAAAAAAAAAGAAAAAAAAAAAATCGAGATAATTATCTACAAGTCCTCCAATACTGGTGGAATGGCATTTAAAATAGTGAATTATATGTTAAACTATTTAACTACAAATGGATCTTATAAAACATGCAATACGTTGAGGTCATATTTAGTGAGCTGTGTAGCTGTCATGTAGCAGAACTGCTTTTTCCCAAAGAATGGAAATGAACAAACTGTCAAGATGTGAGGGAGGAGACAGAGTGAAAGAAGGAGGAGGAGGAGGAAAGGGCAGGAGGAGAGAAAGAAAAAACACCTTTAAGTGAACAGCCACAGATAGAAAGTCATACCCACATTCAACTTTTTCAATAAAACTCCTATCGGCATGGGAGGGAAAAGAGTCGCAACTGTGCTGGTCTCAGTTAATCTGTTTTCTTATTGGCTAAGGTGTGTCCAGTTGGTGTGGAAACGGTAATGAGCAACTCCACCTCCCCACACTCAGCAGCTCTAACCGATGATGGAGGAAGGAGGTGGAGTGGACAGGAGGTACCAGTTGCTGGAGGTTGGACATGAAGGACAAAAGGTCAGTGCTCCCTCTAGAGGTTGAAAGGTGGGAGTGCGGTGCCAGTGGTCACCCGGGGCCCTGGGGTCCTGCTGGACTGAGGAGCGTACCATCAGGACACGGTAGAAGTCAAGTTGGGACGTTCCATTTCAGTCAGTGAGTGGGTGTTTTATGTGAAGCCTAAAGGAAACGAGTGCAAACCGGTAATTTTCAACCTACACAGAATGTGTTAAAGCAGGCAGCAGGGATTATAGGTAATGTCAAATTACACCTTGAAATATCAGATTTTTTGTCAAACTTTGATAATAAAATGCATTGAAAGGTGAGTTTTTTAAATAAAGAGTAAAAACGGTGATGGTACAGTATTAAAACCTTTACTCAGACATGATACAACAAACAGAAACAAGATTCAGAATTAATGACTGAAAAATTATTCATATTTTTTTTTCTTCTTTCAATCCCCAAAGCACACAATAGTCAATCAGCTCCACATGTATGATGGAGTAAGATACAAACAGGACAAAAAACAGACACAAGAGAAAAATTAAAAATAAGAGTGACAGATTCCATTCTGATTTTACAGTTCTTGTATTTGTTTAATACTTTGTAATAAACAAAAGATAAATAGCATCGTCAGAGAGGAGAGAGACAGGAAACAAGACAAAGATTAAGTGTGTGAATTTTATTTAGCTGAAAAGTAAACAATTAAGGAAGATTCTTGATCTACTGGAAAATAGGGTTTTCTTTTTCTCTTCTTGATCAACCAATTTAACAGCTAATCCAAATTCTGCAAGTCCCTGCCTGTCGCTTCTCCTTACCCTACCACAACCTCAAACATCAGCAACAACCTCATCCTTAAAGAGAGCAATCATATGTAGTTGACCCTTCTCATCGCCTTCATTCACTGTAACCAAATACTATTCTCAAGTGTCAACTGCAAACTAGGCCTATGGATTCTAGCAACCTTTGCGCAGCGTGTTCATTGTTGGAACCAGTTATTCCACTCAATATCTCAAACCATCTCTGAAGGGTTAGTTTTATTTGCTGGTAGCAAACCGCTACATCCAACCCCAACACAGACCAGGCATGGACGAAGAAACCATAAAATCAGGTGCAGCTCAAGAAGAGCAGGTCCACAGCTGTCTAGTCTAGCTTGGTCAACTTGCTCCTGATCTGCTTTTCACTTGTTTCTGCACTTCCTTGTATTGGAGAGATTGGCAGATATTTTCAGGCCAGGGGACCCTATAAAAAAGCACCAATTCACAACTTGAGCACCCAGGGGAGGAAACACGCTGGTCATCTTCTCTCTCCACTGACCAGTCCTCCCCTCTCCACACAAGCTGTCTTTCCATTCCTATTAGGGCCCCACTTTAGCATGCACTACACAGGCCAAGATTAGTGCACACTCTTTAGTGTGCAGCACAATAATCACAACATACATGGCAAACAAGCAGTGGGGTCTGAGTGGCCCTGCATTTAAAAAGGCCACTTCCACAAACAGCTTGGCAGTGATAAATAAACCAGTGAGGATGGTGGTTTTCGAGGCTGCATATCACACACTGCACCTCAATGATCATAACCGGATCGGCCTTGGTTCCAGGGGGCCTGTGTCAACATGTAAAGATGCCACCCTGAAATCTAAACTACTATACAAGATGATCAATTCTTCCATCACAGGCTGCGATCCATTTAAAAAAAAAAAATACACAATTAATTAATGTCTTTACTTTCAAAAAGCAATTTCAAAATGTAACAAAGATGGCGACAACAATACTGCTACACAGTCAAAAGGTCACAGCATGTGTCTGCCTTGAGTGCACACGGTTGCAACAACAAACATTTCTAGGCAATGTGGAGCAAAGGGCGGTCTCTGGTGGCCACAGACCCCTTCCACACAGCCCCTCAACTCTTAACCTACTAAAAAGCTCCTCATCTGTTTCAAACAGTCCAAGAATCATAGGGTTATTCTATACATCCATTCCAATGAAAGCCCAGTACTTTTCAGCCCACATTGTTGAGTGAGTTAAGCATTAGTTTAAATCATAGTAAAGCAGTAAAGATAGGGAAGCGTTTTCTGATAAAGCATAATGTCAAGAAGCCAGTTAGAATTACCTCTGCATCCTGGCTCTTCTGTGCGTCTTTTCATTATTCTGTGATACAAAATCAGTTAACAGTTCTTAGCACATTGCAGCCAAAGCTTCACTCAAAAGGTGCAGTTGCAGACAGACTGCATTCACATATGCATATACACATGTGTCTACACATACCTTATAACTGGTAGAAAAACCTCAAATACTCAACCATAATCTGCTGCTTCAACAGTTTGCTAGATAAGCAAATTTAAAGTGGCTTAGAATTCAAACCTGCACTGAGTGTATCACATTTTCTTGGCCTTATCTGTGTATCATCCTCAACATCATCTAAGCTCGTAGCAAAAGAAGTAACAGAGAAAGGATATATTAAAACTTTGAAGCATTTCTGATTTATGGAGGGATGGGAAGTCTAAATAATAAGATTGCCAATTGATAGCAACTTATGTAAGCACATGAGCAGATATTTTCACATGTAAGGAACCACAAATGAGTTGCATATTTTTTTATTTTGTGTGGCATTTGCTTAGAGAACTGTGTATGTGATTAATACCTTCAATGTCGACGTGGATCATCCTGTACTTGACTGATTGTGTATTTGTTCCCATCCCAAGCTATAAACATGAAGCAATAGCAGCAGGCTTAACATTCAACAGAGGAAGCTCCAGAAAAACCCACAGAGAAAAAGGTGCTCAGCTGAAAGCCAATCAGTGGATGAGGTTCTTCAAAAAACCATGCATCCTGAAGTCAGCCTGCACTCTATGGGACAAGGAAAAAAACGCTTAGCTATGGTTGCACTCATCAACTTCATTCCATAGTCTAACAGTCTTTTAAAGCTGACCTCTAAACGTAAAGAAAAGGAAGTGGGACAGTATGCCCAGAAATTCTGCTCAGTTCGAGTCAATAAAGCGCTGAGACCATCCTGCAGCATGTCAAGTGTATGTTGGTTTCTGATCACTCCACCAACAGTCTCAGCCGCGTTATCAATACCAACAAACAACAAAATGAAGCAGCAATGGTGCACAAAGGGCTGACTTTTCCAGGCCTACTGGGCATTAATGGACATTTGGAGGCTACTTTGACCAACGGGCCTCTATACATGAGAGGAGAAACTCAGAAAGGACATCAAACCTCAAGGTCAGACTATCTTATTAACGTTTAAAAAAAAACCAAAAAAAAAACACCTGTCTTACAGGTCATAGAAGTGTTAGCCTCCAAGTCCACATCACATGGGGGAAGCCAAGGATCCTCTCAGAGTATTTGGACTATTCTGCAGGGCAGGAAGCTCATTCTGATCAAAGTGGCTGCCGGCCCCCAAAATTCAACAGATACTTTCACTTTTCAAACCAGCCTAACTTTATTTTCCTAAAATACAAAAGACTCTGGCTCTACCTGGAAGAGTACAAAGACTAACCAGCCATAGCCAAAATGTACAAGCACTTCGCTGGTGTTCAATTTCCGTAGTCGGAGTCAACGATAAGGATAAGGGTCAAAAGGTAACGAAGACTATGAGGGAAATCTAGATCTTGAACAGAACTGTTGAAAGAGTGGAGAATGGCTGTGTGATTTGTCTGATTATTTGCATACTGTGTTTGCATTGATGTAGATGTGCAAGTCTTAAACTAAAAGACCACATTAGTTTTTAGCACCTGGTAGAGGGTTGCTGTACCTCTTCCCTGTAGAATGATACTGCAAAATATATGATTCTAATTGCTATTAAATATGGTGACTAATAAGAAGGCTAAATATACCTCAGAACATCAACACTCCCTTAAATACTTTACTAACAAAAACAGTAATAAGTTTGTGTACCCCAGTATTGCTCACTACTGAGCATGTGTAGACGGTTTAATTCATAGTTTATATCTCCTGATCTTGTGGTAGCTTCATTTGACTTTTCACTGTAATGCTGAGATTAAGTTGCCCACAAATTTCAATCACAGTAAATGTCAAGTGCCATTGTCAATGAAATCCAGCCAATCAATTAATAAGAACAACAGGAAACATTGGCATTTGTTGGTGCAAAAGTAGCAGTGAGGTGTGGTTTGGCCCTGGGCTCAGTCTTAATTTCATAATAATTTCATGATGATGTCATTATGTGGGAGACAAGTCTGATATTTTTTTCAGCACAAAATAGAGCTTTTAACATTGTTTGTCAGAGACATCAATCTCATATTCACATCAGTGTGAAGAGACTTTTGTTTCTGCATGACTCCTGTGACTTTTGTATTATTTACATCTATTGTACAAAAAATGCAAGCATTGAACCAGTACACATTGAATAAAGTTTTGAAATCTGCAGGTAGTAGGTGTAGGATTTTCATTTTGCAGCATTGCTCATTTGGTCACTGCATTAGTCAAACACTCCACACTAGTGCATTGTTTAACAATGAATATCTAATGTCAGTAATCCAATTAATCAGTGGTGGCCTTCAAAAGGATTGATTATCAATTGGCTACAAGGTGAAATTAGATGTTGAAATATTGCTGATATAAAATCATTTAAATGCGTCTTTACATTTCCCATCAGCCGTTGTTTTATGTGGTGTGCAAAAACAATTCAGCCTTTTGTCTCTTCTTGTTTTACACAGAGAACAAAATGCAGCATTAAAATGCTACGGCTCTCATATGGCTGGATCTTGCAGTAGAACACTGTTGCTGCATACATGGGATTTACTTACCCAACAATAGTGCCCTTCAGCTTTAAAGACCTGGCTGAATACAGATTCACCACTTACATTTGGAGTTGATCAGAAAATTACTTTCCACTTAAAATAAGGAACAAAGGGATTACAACAGACTAACATACTTGCCAGTGACCATTTGATTAGTGGCTTATGTTAAATCCCATGATGCAATAATCAGAAAGCCCTACACATAGTACCTTGAAGGTCATCTTAGGTGTCTTGAGAATAGATGGTCATTTCTAGGAAACAGGAACATTTACACAGTTACAACTCACAAAAGTGCATAATGACCACCAGCAAAGGGAGGATTTCGGGGGAACAGGAGTTAAAGAGAAACAAATACTACTTTTTCTTGCATGAAGCTGTACTTCCTGTGAGCCTCAAGCTGTTCAAAATGCCAACCAACTGCCAAAGAAGAAAAAGGATAAAATTAAAACTTAAAAATAAAAAAAAGAAAACAAAATGATTCAAGTCATTCTTCTTGTCTTACAAAGCCCGCTGTGCGCATCAGGGTGGGAGGGACACAGTTAGTCTGTTCAATGAAGTGATCCCAGACCCCTTTTCCTGGATTTCAATGCCTTGGAAAAAGCTCTCATTTCATGAGTACAGTACTTCAAAATAGAAACTCAAACAAGTTTCAGCATGAATATTCAAAAAGCATAAAATATTAAAATGATACCAGATTGGATGAACTCACTGGGAGGGTGTCTGTTTGTCCTTTATCGGACACACCTCCTGACCAATAACAAATACATTTGTTTCATGGTGGACAGTTGATTGAAATGCTATGCACCTGATTTTAAGCTAAAACCATACATGAATAACTAACCGGCTAGTGATGGATATAATATACAGAGGTGCGGCTAGCAGTGTAACCAAGTAACTCAAGTGAAAATGGGGAGTATACCAGTTACGCAGAAGCAAAAACCCACTGTGAGATGAGGATGTGAAAACTGAAGGCTAACTTAAAATTAAGACATTTACTGTATATGTTTGATAAAAAGGGGGTAAACTGCTTGAGTCTTAACCCCTACGGTGAAAAACTGAGTATGGGAAAAAGAGGGCGACAACATGTATATGTCTGTTTGTGTGCATGAGCATATTGTTCATTTAGAGCCATTTGTATCAGTGTATTACTCATGTTGTTTGTTGAAGTGAAGACCTGCATAATAGCCTGTGCATGTGTCTAAATAATTAGCCGGTGAGACAGAGAATGTGTGTATGTTTGTCTGTGTGTGTGTCCATGTGTTTAAGAGTGAGGGCCGGTCCAAAAAACCAGCAGGTGCTGCAGTTAAGTGAGGCCCAATGAGAAGAGCCAACAACCAACACGGGGCAACGTGTTGGGAATCCTGGTGTGCATCAGATCCGGACCGGACCAAACCTGGCTCCTTTAGGTGAGCTGGTGTGGCGCCTCCAGCATCTCCATCAAGAAGGTGTCGATAGGCGTGTCACCAATCAGTTTAAAGAAGAACAGGTGCTCCAGGCACTTTAGACCAATGGAGCGGAGTGCTGGGAGCCGGAGGAGGAGCTTTGCAAACCTGGATAAAGGAGGAAAGAAGGAAAAAAGTGGAAACTTCAGAAAATATAACAAGAACAAAATATAAATGTTTTATACAGGGATATTCTAGGAGATGGAATACTAAGCAAACAAAGCAATTCATCACAAAAACCCTGTCCTGAACATGATACTTATCAATGTAACAGTTATTAGTCCGTCACTTGTGTGTGTGTGTGTGTATATATATATATATATATATATATATATATATATATATATATATTCTTTCA
>JAQQZY010000003.1:32490620-32503340 GCA_030068375.1 Ostorhinchus rueppellii
AAAGGAGCCTATTGAAGCAATGCTTTAACAGGACTGACACAGACTCCACAGATGAAGGGAATGGGACACATTTACTGTTTTACACCTACACACAAGTCCACTGATCTGGCAAGAGGCAAGCACATGGGTTACATTTCCTTCAGGAAACGTAGGGAAGTCTAGTTCTTCATCTCTCGTGTTTTATATGAACAAATACGTTTTTGAGCTGCTTAAATAAGTTTTTTTTTGTGTAGTTGTGTTGTGGAGTAGTTGTAGTAAGTTGAAATCTTGACTCACTGGAAATTATAGACTCGTAAATCACTTTACTCTCCTTATTTACTCTGACGAAATATGTCTGTTGCTCCATTTCGCTTTATTTTAAGAGTACGTATCTACCAGCTCCAAATGTAAAGTGTCCTGGGATAACTTTTGTTGTAAGATTTGACTGATTGACAGAAAAATGTATATGAAAATTGTTTTTGTTTTTTAACAAAACCTTCACATTTTCCATTTGCTGTTATTAAAAAGTTAGATTTCTATGCAGTAACACCAAATATCCACAAGAAAGCAGTGTACGTTCAGGAACTACTAGTACAGTGTCGTCAACAAACCATAAAGCTAGAAATAATCATGTGAAGTACTTCCAGTGATAGTTTCCAAAATACAGCGTCATATTTGACCGGATCCTAATGTATAAAACATGATTTATTCATTTATTTTTTTATTTACGTATGTCATATATCTATTGATATCTACAACTAAATGTTAATTACTTAATGGTCATTAAAACATTATTCCTGTATGATTATTTAGATTTATATTTCAGAATTTATTCAGCAGCCTATAGATAAACAAACACACACACACTCCATTATAAAATTAAAATATCAGTAATTATAATGGAATTTTATTTTGAAATGCTCTTGCTCTGTATGGTATGTACATTAGTACATAATCTGTAAAATAAAAAATACAGCTGTAGAAAAGTTGAACATTTCTCAGTTTATTTATGTACAGATGTTTCAGTGAAATGTAGTCAAGTACAGAGGAATTTAGATTTCAAACAAAGTTGAGAAAAGTAAGACTTGACAACTCTGAAGTATTTTATCTTCAAAGCTGAAAACTCTTACTGAAAGAAAAAAAAAAACATGCTCAAAGACTGACTGTAAAATATTTACACTTCTACAGTCCTGACAGTGAGTCTGTGCATATTTCAGAGTAGACTTTGAATTAAGTTTATTTTTAGTATTATGAAAATCATATCTTAGCACAAATTCCTCCTAAATAAATAAACATAATATTCCAATCTGAAGCCAAGGTGAGTTGAAAAGAAAACTGATACACACTATAATCACAAATGTAATACCATCAAAAACAAACAGTGCGTTATTACTCAACACATTAAAACAACTGTCTACAGGTCAAAGTGGCTGCTAAATGTCAAATTTCAGAAAGCCTTCCATTTTCACCAGCTGCAGTCCATTATGAAGAGAAACTCATACAAGTTTTAAAGCGTTGCACTGGCAGCTGCTGAAAACCTCCCAACAGGGTGTTATTGATGCTTTTTAGTCACACAAATAAGTAAACTTACTCTTCAACACTCATTTAATACAGAAAAAATAGACCTCTTTCAGCTGCCATAGATCTCAAAGGCCAAATTGTTTAAAAAATGAAGCCGTTTTATTGGATATAAGTGATGGGGGGGGGGGACCCAAAATGCTTCTTTTAATGTCAGAACTAATGAATTAATGCTCTTAAAATAATCAAATCTAATCAGATATTTTGAGACTGAAGTGAAACAACTAAACACACAAAAAACTAAAGAAAAAAAAAGAAATGAGATGTTATTTGGGCACGGGTGAGTGGACAAGACACGTCCTCACAATTTATTAGCAGATTGGTCACAAGAAGAAAAAAAGCAACACATTTACAGAGAAACTGAAAAGATGAAGAATAAAAAAATAAGACAGCCTACATGGGAACAGAAATATTTATGCATAAACTGATGAGTAACTGTCACATTTCTGTACAGTGGCTTTTAAACATGTACACAAGGATGCAGTATAAGTAGTTCATGAGTAAGCAGATGTCAGTCGGCTCCTCTGTATTGCATGCATTCTGTCGTCTATTAAACCAAGGTGCTTCTGTGTGCAGACAGATTTAACGCCTGCGTCAAAACTATGAGGAACTTCACAAGGCTGCACTTGTGGTGCCAGATCTCACACTCGCACATGTGCATGCAAACATACATGACACATTCATACAAACACACATACACATGCGCACGCACACACACTCACACACACGTATACATACAGGCGTTTCCCCTCTACCCTCCTCTTTGTCACTCAGGAAAAAAAACACAAAACAAAAACTAAAATAACTCTGCCCACGCCAGTTCTTCTTTCCCAGAATGAGGGAATAAATTAGCTCAATAAAATGCTTCTTTATAAAAGAAAAATATATATTTATAACTGTACACCGTATTTATACAGCATAAAGACAGGGAGCACGCTAAGAAGGGAAATCATTTCCAGAAATAAGACTCTGGCTGTAGCACCCTGATCCCTCCAACACATGCGTCGTTTACTGTCAGGAGATGGAGTCTCCCCCGCTCTGCAGTTAAGGCCGGTTCTCCAGAGAACGGCAGTCCATCTGTCCAATCAGAGTCCAGGACTGGACTGGACTGGACGAGTGAGCCGAGCACAGGGAACGCTCCATCTCTCTCTTTCTTGGTTTCATACTCGATAAGTTGGACCAGTTCCGCTTAGTTCTGGTCTCCTATGATCCGCCCTGCGGCTTCATCATCAGTAGCTCTAATTCAGTCCACTTGGTGGGAAACAACACGTCCAGGGTCCTTTAACACCCTTCTCCTATACACAGAAACCCTCTGCTGCTCAGCCAGAGTCTGAGTCACTTGTGTCTGAGGACGAGGAGGAAGAGGACGAGGAAGAAGAGTCGGAGGAGGAGCTACTGGCGCTGAGACGTGATGGCTGAGTATGTTGCTCTGTCGCAGGCTTCTCTGCTGGAGAGAGTGAATAAACACAGTCAGGACAATGTAATAAAAGTAAGAATACACTGGACCAGTCGTCGTGGGGTCATGTCAATACGCCTCTGTTTAAGCATCATCTCATCATGTTTGTCTTTATGATCTTAAACCTCTGAACATTAAATACACACATCAGGCTGAAATCATGTTCCTACATTGAATCTGATTTGACTGACAGATACAAGAAACAAGGCTGGTACATTGCATTAAAAACTGTCACCCTACTTGATTTTTGGATATTTCCTTGTAGAAGCACTGCACTTTTCAGTTTAATCAGAAATGTGTAGTTGTGCATGTCCACAAATATAACATAATCTTTGTGTTTCACATCAAGATTAACACTTTCAGTCAAACTCTTTTTACCCGTTCTATGCAGCACTTACACTTTGCTGTTACATTAAAGTATGGAGGACTTACGTTTGGCTTTGGGAGGCTTTTTCCCAGAGTTCAGCTGCCCGCTCACATCCATCAGCCTTCTCTCCAGCTCCATTTGCTTCTCTAAAGCCAGCTCTTCTCGGGACTTTCCTGCACTGTTCTTTTTACTTGCTGCACCAAACAGACAAGTGAAAACATCAAATTAGGGGGGGACCATTAAAATGAATATTGTGAAGATTCTACTTAAATGTGAGGTCAAAGGAAAAAAAAGGTTTCGTTGAAGTCAAGAAAATCAGAATTAAATTAGCTGTAAATTTCCAAAATAGACAAAATATTTACAGCAATTCATACAGAGGAAAAAAAAGCTCATGATCTGCAGGAGTGACGACCTAAAACAGCGACTGCTCTTGCTTGACTTACCATATGGCTTTCGAGGTTTCTTCCTCAGACATGTCATGACGTATCTCTCCAACTCCCGCAGCGTCGATGGCTTCAGTGTCTCAAAGTCTATCTCGATCTCCTCTGGGTTAGTGTCTCGGAGCGACGGCTCACGGGACTGGATGATGTAAACGACGCGGCCCAGCTTCTCACCGGGCAGCTTATTTATGTCCAGGCTGAGTTGGCGCTTCTCGTCATATGACATGGGTTGTGTCTCCTCCTCCTCGTCCGAGTCAAAATGACTTATTATTGGTTCATGGACTGACGGCGGCACACTGAACATCATCGCTCCCTTTTTGGATCTGAGACAGAAAGAAAAGAGGACAGTCTGTTAAAGGCACTAGGAAACAGGCAGCACTTATAAAAACATTCTGTGCTATAATATCCATTCAGTGCACATTCATACATTTCCACTTTTGTCCAGTAGGTGTCGGTACTCACTTGTTCTTGTTGTTCTTCTTGCTTGGTGGCTTCTTTACTGGGATTACTGGACAGGCCACTGTTTTGTTGTTGGTCTTTGTTTTTGGAGTTTTGGTGATTTTCGGGGTCTTTGCTGGTTTAATAGGCAGAATTTCTTCTTCTATCCGCCGATGTTTCTCTTTTTCTACTTTCTTCTTCTTTTTCTTATCTTTCTTTTCTTTCTTTTTCTTGGGTTTGACGATGGGGCCTTGGGAAAGCGCAGTGAGTTGCTCGTGCACAGCTTTAAGCTGAAGGAGACAGAAACACACATGGATAAGAAAAAATAATGGCACGAGATTTGTTTATTTGCATTTTGGGTTTAAGAAAGGAAATCTGATCTAATGCAACATCGTGAGAGGAAATGTTCTGCATCCCTGGTTCAGTGGAGTACAAACCTGTTCCTGCAGCTCTGCCAGTCGATTCGCCCTCTCCTCTTCAGAATCAGAGCTCGGGCTGCTCTCACTCTCCTCACTTTCACTGCTAACCTCACTCTCTGATGACGATGAAGAGGATGAGGAGGAAGATGAAGAGCTTGGAGGTGCAGGAGGTTCATCTGGCATTTTAGCAAAACAGAACTCAAAGACATCCTGTGAGGAGACAACAGCACAAAAATGAGTCAAACAGAAGACTGTGCAAACTTCAGAGGACAATGCAGGAAAGAAAAATAGACATATGGTTAAAAAAAAAAAAAAAGTAAAAAAAAAACCTTCAAGTAACGTAATAACTAATGGTAAAAAAAATTACCTGTAGTTTTCGGGCCATTGAGACAACATCATGATCAGGAGGGTTGTACTTGTAGCAGTTGGAGAACATTAGTCTAACATCTGCAGAAAACTGCTGAGCATCACGATACTCTCTGCTGTCCATTTTCCTCTGCAGACAGAAAAAAAATAGGAGAAAATATTTTAGTAAATTACTATTTGAGAAAAGCACAAATAAATAACATCAAATATCCAAGAGGGTATATAAGATACACAGTAAAGTTGACATAAATGCAAATCAAAAAAATGCTAAATCCAACTTACACTACAATACACACGTACTGTCTTGTTTAGTACAGATCATGGGTTTTCTTTTAACACATGCAAATTTGTCATTCGTATTAAGATCATTAGTGGAATGTATGTCTAAATGATTGCAAAAACATTTAGCATAGTCTTCAACTCCGATTACCTTAATGGTGCTGAGATCCATTGGCTGCTTTATAATGTCATGGTAGTCATGGAGACCAAGTGTTGTGGCGTCGACAGGTTTATAGAAAGGCCAGGCGTAAGCTGCGTGTTTCTTGGAGAGCAGCTCCTTTAGGACCCCGCTACAATAGCGCAACTGGGGGCCCAGTTTGCTGCGGCGCACCGGTGGTGGCAACATAGAATCAGGTAAATCCTTCTTGGGAGGCTTGATTGGTCGTCCACTCACTCCCCTCCTTCCTCCACCTGTTGCTTTTGAGCCCATCATCACTGCTCCATGGCCCATTGCCATGCCCATTGTCATGCCCATGCCCATACCCATGCCCATTCCCATGCCTTGGCCTAGACCAAGGCCCTGGGTCATCCCCAGGCCAGAGTTGTGATCCATGCCCAGAGAAGTGAGTGTGAGTGGAGAGTCATGCCCACCACCCATACCCAAGCTTATGCCACTCACACCCATTGTACTCATGATGGGCATCGCAACAGTGGTCGGTGTGGTTGTGTCTGCTTTCCTCTTGACACCTTTTTTCTGTGTTTGTGAAGAGCAGGAGTAAAGGACAACTTAGAACAGGCCCGTTTTTTTTCCACAATTTAAAAAAAAAATCATTTTCTGACTGTGGTAAAAGATAAAATATTGGTCCTTATTACCTTAGCAGTAGGCTGTGTTGGAGGTAGGCCCGTTATGGTAGGGGCGGTCTGTTCAGCAGAAAGGACAGGGGGCAAACTCTTGGTCACAAGCGTCTGTGGGGGTGTTGAGAGGATGGAGTCTGGAGTTTCTGGGGTGGGAGGAGAATATGCTGACTGGGAGACAGCTGGGACCTGATGAGCTGTTGTAATTCCACCTGAGACTGAGAATAAAAAAAAAAAAAAAAAAGAAGTTTGGTTTAGAAAAACTATCGAAAGACATAGACGTTTACATATTTGTATATGCACATTTAAGGAAGGGAATACAACCTTTATGCACCATACCATGCACTAAATCATGTCATACTGAGATGTATTAAAATCTTAGATGTTATATTTTATAGCCTAACATTAAGATTTCTGAATTTTAGACCTTGAAGGAACATGCACAGATGAACACAAAACATCTGTTCTGCTAGTAACCAGTGCTCACCTCTCCCTTTTCTGCCAGGTTTGCCTGGTTTGACCCGTGGAGGGGGAGGGGGCAACTCCAACTCCTCCTGGGGCATCTGAGCCACTTTTTGCAGAAATGCTTTCTCCAGAGATTGAGCCATCAACACTATATCATCTGTAGGCTGGAGAGGAAATTCAAACAAATGGATTAAAACCACAGTAAATACAAAAGTCAATCAGACAGAAATTTTGGGTAGTGGCCTTACCTTGTTATAAATGTAGCAATTGGTAAACATTGTGTTGAAATCTTGCATGCATTCACTGGCACTGCGGTAGTAGTTATTCTCTAGTCTCTTCTTAATGGTTCCCATGTCCATGGGATTTTTGATGATCTTATGATAGTCCTAAAGAGAGATACACCAAAAGGTGAAAAATTACAGCCACTACATTCATATATCCATTCAATAAATAGAATATACTTCGTGGTCAGGTAGGACTTCTCCCCTTCTAATCAACATTCCTAAAGTATTTTATGATTACTAATGATAAACTGTCATAATTAGGCATGATAATGTCCAGTTGCTGCTGCAGCTTATTTCAATAAACATGTTCAACTAGGATATAATACACCATGATTAAACTACACCTGGTGGCATCTACCTGTGGGGGGGGGGGGTGTAGAGCAACAAAATTTTGAGACTGACACTTACTGGCAGATTGAGTTTAACAGCATCTACAGGTTCATGAAAAGGCCAGGCAAAGTGATGCCTCCACAAAGACTTGAGAAGAACTTTTTGAAGGAATTGAAGTTGGTTGGTCATCCTCCCCTGTCGGCTGGGGTCTTTTACTGGAGGCTGTGGGGGTCCTGTAGGGGTTAACTGGCTGATGGGAGGCATCCCAGGACTCTCAAAGCCCTCATAGAGCAGTGAAGGCTTTCGGATGCGTTTTCCAGCTGAGCCAGAACTCTGGTCCATCGCCGTAAGTCCCGTTATGCCAATGTCAACCCCGATATGGGAGCTGCAAAGAGTACAGTTCAATGACTAAAGGGCATGAAATAGTGAACTTGTGCAAAGAAATTAATTTGCGTCACGCACTAAGCTGGACTCTTCAAAATATAAAGTAGCTGTCTTTTTTACAGCTTAGTCACACACCTGTAGTACACATATATCTTAGCTTGAGCTTTACTATATTCACTCATATATTAAGACAGTAATATTACTCTGCAAGTAGTAGATTAGCACAGTCTAACTTAACACCGGTGAAATCAGCATTTCCAGGACAGAATGAACACAAATACCACTTCATCCTCTATTTGACTGAGTCACCAATGGCACTGGTGGCGACTCTACCCCCACTTCCCTGTAAGAGAGACTGCTGAAGGATTGTGGGTGGAGTTAAAGCTGACACGCTACAGTAATGACTGGACTATTCTAGAGTTTCCCCAACACAAATGCACATACCATAAACAACACAGCACAGCAACCTGAAACAAATTACCTCCTGGCACTTGGCGTAAAAATTGGGATATCTCTTATAGCGACTGTGTGGAGCAAATGTATGGAGTAAGTGCATCTCAAGTCAATAGAGACAATCAACGTTTAATACCAGCTGGCCATGCTAAAAGGTATGCTAAAACATCTCTGCTAGATTTCTCTTAAGAGATAATATGTCGATCCTTTACACCAGTGCTGCTTGTTTGTAAGGCAGTGACAAGTTTAACATAAACTACATGTGCATTCCATCAAATGTTTCTCAATGTCTCTACACATACCATTGATGATCACAATTTTAAAAACCTACATATAAGATGTATGTCCAGGTAGGCGGATACCATCAACCCGTATACAAGCCGCATCCCAAGTTTCATGAAGAAAGGTGAACACAGCAACAGTTAAAACTGCTGCACCGATAGTGTGAACTTGAGGCTTTCTGGCATGCATGTAGGGTGCTTCTTCTGGGGATCCAATTTAGGAACGCAAACTCCAGGCACAACTTTGTGACCAAATTAACACCACTCTTAAGACATGATTTCAAATTATTGCCTTTATACATTAAGAAATAAGAAAGTTCCACAGTTATTTCTTGCCAATTCTTAGAAACAAATAAAGGGGTCATACAGTGATGTATCTACTACTCTTATTTTTTTTTAACATTCCTATATGGGAATTGTATTGTCTCAATAGGTAATGTCCCCTCTCAATTGTTGTCACCAAGAACTCACTAGACACCCCCCACTGACCTACTGAAACACAAAAACTTATTCCAAGGGCATATGGGGACACTTGGTGTTTCTTCACCTGGTTTAGTTCTCATCAAGCACAACATCTACATCTTTGGTCCAATTATTGTATAATGTTGTTGCTTGTCCACTTTACAACTCAAGTTAAAATAGTGTGTACATTAAGACCCCCATGACCTTGATGCAACTATTGCTAGTCTTCAGGGCACCTGGCTGCCACTTTAATGAACAAGGAAAAAATTTCATGTATGGCACAAAGACTTTTCTTGTATAAATGATACAACTTTGGGAAACACAGTTGACAGTTAGTGCACTTTATTATAAAAAAGGAAAAGTATTGGAGTACATTAACATTATCAATACTAACAGAACGACTTTCTGATGGTTGGAAATCTGGTTGACAAATGGATAAAATTAAAAACATGAAAAACAAGGAAAATCAGAAATAATTAAGCACATGTTTGAAAATCTAAAAACCAAATCCTATGTTAATATTTTGAACACTACAGCTACATTGATTGAGTTGAGTGACATTGAGTGCTGTAACCAAGCAACCGACCCAATACACGATCATGGACATTATGCAACTGTCAAACGTTTAGAAATCAATTAAACTACTAAAATGAGAAAAAAAACAGCGGATAATTAATGATAGTGTCCCTGATCAAACTTAATTTCGTTGCCCATTGTCTCTGAATGTATGTTGCTGTGCGGGTGATCACAACAGCTCCTGACCGTCACATGGCTACAATAACAAACCGGCAAAAGAAGCCTAAATGCCGGCGAGATCACGCTTCTCTACAGCTTGCTGTTTTAGCGCTCAATTTGTAGCACTACCCCCGGAACACAGTTGGTCATAGTCTCTACAGAGTGCCGTTTACTTTGACACACATTCAAAGATTACTGTATGGACTCTTCAAAACAAACAATCGTTACAGGCGGAAAAATGTATGCCCGGTCACTCAATCAGCAGCCGGGTTACAGCATCGGAGCAACACTGACCAGACGACTCTCTGGAAAGCTAATGCTAGCAACACTAGCACCAACTACCAGGCAGCGGGATAGAGCGGCCAGCGGCGGGGCGCTACGAAGATGGCGCCGGCGTAGTGCGAAAACAGTCGCAGCTTATTACAGCCTACAACCAACGAACTACAAATTCTTCCCACACATTTATACCAACTGATTTTTACGTGTTCACCCTTTAACTAATTTCCCCAAAGTATTTAATGTCCGTTTCTCCCCAATCTATTAGTATTCCTGCAAACAAGCTGCATGAACAGGTATTTAGGATAAAATCATAATAAATGTTTCATAATATTTCCTCCGATGGAAAGCTGAGAGTCAGGTTTACCAGAATATACCTGTCATGGGGCGGGTTTACAGCCATATCCATCAGGATGGATCCGGATTCTGTTTTAGCTAGATTCAGACCGGGATCCGTCTCTGTTCGTCAGTTTTCTCCGCTCCCCTCCACAGAATACTCCCTCGCTCTGCTTCGTTGAAATGGCGACGCTGCGACTACACCCGCTCCTTTATAGACCAACTATTCGCCCCATTGGCTACTCTGACACGAATTGTCTACACCCTCGGAGTTTCTATTCGCTGCTTACGTTGTTCGTCAAAGTCGCCACACCCCTAGATACTGAGGCTTCACTGACAACCTTCCAAGCCAACCTATTCGCAAGTCCTTGCTGTCAGTCAAAGGAACACCACAATACTATTGGCTCAAACCATTCCGTGTTACAGAATTACTGTTTGTAACTGGCTTTTCCACATAATCCTACATGAAACGCAAGGGCAATGAAGACACCCTTCTTCTTATCATATTACATTACGTCAACGTGTGCAAAGCGACAGCGGGGATTGGTTAGTATGGTTGTAACGCGGGCTTCCAGAGTAAATACCAAGAAGCCTATTGGCTCTTCGACAGGGTCACGCGTATCCCCTAAGAGCCAAGAGCCTCTCCCCACGAGCTCTCTGCTTACCAGAATATCCGCATTTCTGTTTCTCAAAGAGGAGGACAGCCGCCATCTTGAAACACAATTAAAATACGAATTTTGTCATGGTTTTAGGTAATCAAAACAAAAGGGTAAGAAAAAATTACACTAAACGGTACAGGCGTCGTCTACTAACACAACGGCGACAATCGGGGCTCACTTTAAACATAGAAGGCCACAATTTGAGATAAAGGCCTCTCAGACCCACAAACAGTAGTGTGAGAACAAAGACCGAGCTTACAATGGTGTACAAGTAGGCTACAACGGAGGAGATACAGCCTCATCAACGAGGAAAAACGCGATCAAGGTCCTGTTTCTATGGTTACACCAATCACACTTCAACTGAATGACACAGCAGTTTTCATTCCTGACCTCGGAATACATCTTCAACGCTTATTTCTCAGCCATAATATCGACAGACAACTGCAATTTGTGCAACAATGAGAAAACCATCCAGATCCAGCATTGGCCAATTCTAACACCGGTAGAAAAATACTCATTGCACTGCAAATACCCGCCTTTAAGGAGGCAAAATTATCAATAAAACCAGACAACTGTAAATCCTGCAAGTGGAAGAGATAAAAGTAGATTAAGTATAAAAAGAGAGAGACTGGAAAAACAACCAATTTCTTTCAAATTCAACAGCCACGCAAAATGGTTACCTAACCCCATGCGCCCATCCCCCACACCAAGGTTACAAATTCCCTACAATGTCACTCAAATAAACGAAGGAGCAGTATATCCAACGAATAGAAATTATTAAAAAGGTTCTGGCAGCTTCATGTAGTTAAAATAACCTAGACAATTGACATGGAAAGTTAAATATCCAAAAAAAGATAACATAAAAAATAAGAAGCACTTGATTAAAAATCTTGAATTAAAATACATAAAAAGCAAAAATTTTAAAAATCCCATTATAATGCGCAACCTTTCTCCAAATAATCTTCTTGTCTTCCACCTCGATACTTTTTAACCAACACATTTCCCTCAAACATGTCCGCCTTCTTCCCCATTCACTCCGCCGGGTGGGGGAGGGGAGTCATGTGATAAAATTAGCCCACAGCGGACTGTTCGTCAAACCTTGAACACGTGGCATTCCCCAAAAACACAGTCCGACGTATCCATGGCGTGTCCAATTTAGTGAAACAAACTCTTCTGTCTGTACAAAGGATGTTTTGTAAGACGTAAAGAACTAAAAAAAAAAAAACACCATTAATGTTGGCAAAATATCCGAACAAAGAACATACTTTCCGTCGCAAATGGTTCGCTCCCATTGGTCAAACGTTATCACGTGACGCTAATGTTTCGTAGTATCGATTGTGTTTTTCTCTCCACAAACTTTCTATTGTAATCCGCTTGGTATCGTATATTAATCCTTATATGCGTGGGTCTAATACATCCACAGTGCAGTTTCCCAGTTTTTCTCAAAAGGCCTTTGTTTCCCTGATGAGGAATGCTGACGGTTTCAGTCAGTGTTGCAACAGAGACACTGCGCATGCGTTTCTACGATGAAACTGCATTGCCAACTGTGTTCCAAAAGGAGGCTGATCACTTCTTTGAGCCGTGAGGGGTATCCCCCCCTTCCCATAATCAGTGTGGTGAGCAGCACCAAGTGTATCCTGGGAAGCAGGTGATACACAAGAAGTATCTATCAGCCTAACAGAGAACTTAAAATAGTTTCACATAGCCTATGATCACTGTTGACCTTTAATTACTTGGTGCCTTTCAGTTTTACTTTTATAATATTTTTTAAGTTGCACTATTCACTTTATATGTTTGCAGTGTTGGGCAAAAAATGAATCTCCATTTCATATAAATACATTGGATGGTAGAACAATAAAGTGTTCTTTCTATCTATCTATCTATCTATCTATCTATCTATCTATCTATCTATCTATCTATCTATCTATCTATCTATCT
>JAQQZY010000003.1:32540318-32551832 GCA_030068375.1 Ostorhinchus rueppellii
GATCGCCCGGGAATCGAACCCGGGTCCTTCTTGCTGTGAGGCTGTGTGCTAACCACTGCACCACCGTGTCGCCCCACCTAATAATATATTCCTATAAAAAACATATTCACTTGTAATATTGGTGTAACGTATTCAGCATATTACCATCATATGATTTTGTTCTTGTCATATTTATACACTGACTTCTGAGTCTAAACCATTACATTCATTATCACAGCTGTTATTTATTTACATACAGTTGAACATGCTGTTCTTCATATAACAGTTTTTTCAATCAAAATATTTGCAACAGGGAACAAATGTTTCTACTGTCCAGACTGATTACTCGATCAACAGAGATACACTTATATGAAAAATATAACATATTATGATTTAAACTTCATATGTATTGTCACAGTGGTTAGCACTTGTGCCTCAAAGCAAGAAGGTCCTGGGTTCAATTCCAGCACTAGTCACTGGTGGGACCTTTTTGTGAGTTTGCATGTTCTCCCCGTGTCTGCGTGGGTTTTCTCCGGGTACTCTGGCTTCACAATCCAAAGACATGCACTGATAGGTTAATGGGTTAATCTAAATTGCTCATAGGTGTGAATGTGAGAGTGATTGTCTCTATATGTCAGCCCTGTGATGAACTGGTGACTTGTCCAGGGTGTACCCCGCCTTCACCCTTAAGTAGCTGGGATAGGCTCCATGCGACCCCTGTGACCCTAGTGAGAAGATGGATGGATGTATTATCATTGTGTTATGGCGACACAGTGATGCAGTGGATTGCACAGCAAGAAGGTCCTGAGTTCGATTCCAACACCAGTCAATGGGGGTGATTGTTCGTCTATATGTCAGCCCTGCAATGAATTGGTGACTCCAGGGTGTACCCTGCCTTCAGCCTTAAATAGCTGGGATAGGCTCCAAGTGACCTTAGTGAAGATAAGATTGGTTCAGAAAATGAATGAATGTATTGTCAATATAAATCATAAAGGTAACTCTTTTATTTATTTGAAGCCATTCAGTTTGTGATACAGCTGACTTTGTTTTCATGCAGGATCTGGTGATCTGGCTGCTCTTGGTATTCTGGAGGACAGATTCAAACATGACCTGGAGGTACATCACCTGAGTAGCTGCAGCATATTGTGAAAATGACTAATAAGTATTATTATTTTGATGTGATTATAAAGTTTTTAGTGTTACCTTTGGGTCTTATTGCATGGCATTAGCATGAAAGAAGATGGACCTTAAACCTGATTTACTAAATCTTCTGTCTTCTGTCCATGTTTTGCATGTGTCTGTTTGTTACTCTATATCATTTACCTAAACTCCCTCAGCTGGAGGAAGCCAAAGAGTTGGTGCGTGCTGCAATCCATGCTGGTATCATGAGTGACCTTGGCTCAGGGAACAACATTGACATGTGTGTTATCACCAGAAAAGGAGTTGACTACATCCGACCCTATCAGGAGTCAGCGTACAAAGACACCAGGTAAGAAAATATCAATGTTCATGTACACAAGACTCCCTTGAACACATTTTAAAAAAACATGTTCATTTGAAGTGATTAAATGATCCCTGCCCATATGGTTATCATTTTATCATTTTGTTTTACCCCTTTGTTAATTTGTTCATCATGGATTCTGCATCCCATGATGGCAGTATCCACTTTCATTTGGCATCTAAAATTGTCAAAACATAGTGTTACACTTATCAATAGATGTAAAAACAAGTATGCATCACATACTTTGGACATGTAGCCCATGTAAAGAATGACTGAAAAGCATTTATTCTGTAAAACAATTAATTGTCACTATTTATAGGTGTAGTGTCCTCTATACAAAGGCAATAAGTCAATAATGTATGTTTTCTCTCTTCCATAGGAAAATTAAATATAAATATCGTCCAGGCACGACCCCAGTCCTGACACAGAAAGTCATCCCCTTAAAGCTGCAGGTTGTACAGGAGAGTGTGCAACAGATGGATACAGCTTGAACCACAGCAAACATGCTACAACATTTGAGGAAACATTTTATACTTCATCTGTATAAATAATACCAATAATCAGTAACATGTCATTGTCTTTGCTTCTTGTTGAAAAGTTCAGAATCTCTTTAATTCTGCAGGGGTCATGATAGTACAGCAGGCAGAAACATGCCTTCACACTCCTAATGACGACATTGTAAAATATTTTTGCTCTAAAGGCTATTAAAAATGTAAAATTAAAACATGTGGTGTATTCTGATGCACAGTCCTTTTTTATGTAATTATTTACTGACTCACCGATTTAATCGCCATACAACAGTCTGGCTTTCACAAACTATTTTAGTTTTTGTCCTTCTTGCTCATTTTATATCCATATATTTCTGTTTGCTAAGATGAAGCAACCTAATTATATTGCATGCTACTGTGCAATGTTAAAGTTTATTGTGATTCTGATCATGTCAATCTCATGCGACAATGAATGAGGGTTTGTCTGCTTCGAGTACGTCACTCAGTACTTCCTTGCATACTTTCCTTCACTGTACTATCCAAAACCTGAGTGCCATATTTCCTCTTGGACACTGATGATGAAAATCAAACCGAGCCCTCCTATTGGTCCATGCTTTTCTGAGTCTATAATTTTTTTTATTTATATGTATCCAAGTGATTTGATCATAAACTTTTTAGAATACGGGTTTCTAATATTTAATATATGAAAACCTACCTGTTAGTTTTGTGTTATTGACGAAAATATTATGCAACTGTGAGAAAACTGTCGTAACATTTGTTTTCTACAACCCTTTCACTTTCGAATTCTTCGTAGAACTGATCCGTGTAGCTGACTGCATCAATCGCTTGCGCTGTTATTAACAGTTATTACATGATGGCTCTTTTCGAAGTAAGTGGTTATACATCTTACAATGAACTCCGTCGCCAAATTCTTCCAGGAGGACAGACCAATTTCATGGACCGAGCCAGTCACTACACATTTGGTACTAAAACTCAGGAATTTGCTGTGCCACTGGGTGTAGACGTAAGTGTCATTTCAATAACTCTTCGTGTCTTTTTGGTAATCTTATCCGTCAGGCTTTCCTAATGTAGTGGAAGTTTCAAACACCATGCGGTTATTTTTCACGCGTTTCTTCGCTCCATGACATTAGGTCTGTATTTGATAGTTTGATTTCATTTTTTATATAAACAGTAGCCACTTGGTAAAGGGATAGACTTTGATAATGTGATGTGATATATGACACTTATATCTTTAACGCACCATTATACACCATGCACCCACTCCCTCTCTTAATTAATGACATTCTTGTGGTTCAAACACGTTCAATATATATGATATCACCTGGTATTACAACTCCCTCTCTTGGTTCATTACAGCCGTCAAACTTTCTCCAGTCCTGTAAAAATGATGGAGGTGTCAGTATTGACATGAACCATGGTACGACCACCCTGGCTTTCAAGTTCAGACATGGGGTCATAGTGGCCGTGGACTCCAGAGCTTCGGCTGGAAACTACCTAGGTATCATTCATTTGAGGTCATTTAATCCATGAATTGTTTTTTGTTTGTTTGTTTGGTTTTTTTATTCCTTTAAATTACCTCAAGTAAAGTGTGCTATTTACGGTCTATACCTGTAACGTGGTAATTTTGAGTTGAGTGAATTGCATGTTTTCATGCCACTTCAGCCTGTCAGTTTAATGCAAAACAATGAGGTTTTTGAATATCATAAAGGGTTAAAAAAGGCATGGTATGATACAAGAGGAATTTTGCACATATTCTATATGTGCAAACTCAAATATACTCAAATATTTTCTACATTTTAATCTTAACTATTCCCATACTTTTTTTTCCATGGCTCTTCAGCATCAACTGATGCGAACAAGGTGATAGAAATTAATTCTTACCTATTGGGGACTATGTCTGGTAGTGCTGCTGACTGCCAGTACTGGGAGAAACTCCTGGCCAAAGAATGCAGGTTAGTGATTGGAAAGCTTTACAACCTTTTTCTGAACAGTAATTAATGACATTTTGCTTACGATTCAAGTATGGTACATCATAATAGTTCTACAATTCTACAGATGTAACAATTTGAATATTATAAATTAAACAATTTCATTTTTGCATGTATGGTCATTTTAGAGCTTGTGGCTCCTCAACATAGTGTTGTTCTGCATCATAGACATAATGAGTTGCATTGTCACCCATCAGTTTACATAGATGTACCATAAGCCTTTATGTTGTTTGAACATGGCTTCAGCTCCAGTAGTTACTGACTGGTTTGCACATCTTTTCCTTTTGTGATTTGATCAATCTTGACTGTCAGAGATACCCCAGGCATCTGAAGACATATAATATTTTTGTCAACAGCCTATGGTCAGAGTTGAAACAAGACAAAAATGTATTATCCTTATGACACGGCCAAATAAAGTGCATATTCTGAAAGTTATGTTCCTATTTGTCTGTTTCCTTGATGTGTTTTTACTGGGGCAATGAGTTGTATCATCCAAGAAACAATGCTTTTGTAATTTATTAGTTGATTTTCTGCAACATAATCCTATACGGGAAAAATATTCTGGAAAAAGATTCCCCAAACCTATCTAATGTAACAAATATGACATTATATATCCAAATTATTTATAGGAGTACCTTTATTTAAAATATCCATTAATATATCTTTTGCTGCCTGTGATTGTCAGGCTTTACAGGCTGAGGAACAACCACAGAATCTCTGTAGCTGCTGCATCCAAGCTGCTGTCCAACATGATGCTGGGATACAGAGGCATGGGTCTGTCAATGGGAAGCATGATCTGTGGATGGGACAAACAGGTATGTTTTGGCTGGGATTTACAGGGAATGAAATATAGAAAATGAGATTAGATTAGACAATGGAAAATAAGCCAGTAATATATATACAGGGTTCTCACAGGGTTTTAAAAAGTATTAAAAGTCTTGAATTTACAAATACCTTAAAAAAGTCTTTAAAGGTATTAAATTCGGTATGTTAGGTCTTGAGTTACGTTGCCATAAACTTGTTCGTTGTATTGTGTTTAAATGTGTCTGGGAAATGTCCATACTGGAAGGAAAGTAATATTAGATGACTCAGTTACATCCGTTCCAACCTGACAATTTATACTGAAGTTAGGAACCAATAATCGCTAACTTTGCAGCCTCCAGTGAGAAATTACTCTGAACAGTTGGATTAAATAAATATATTTGGCCACATTTTGTCTGGCCACAAAATAGGCTTTGAAATGGGCATTAAGTCTTGTTCTAAGTAGTCATAAAAATTCTTAAATTTAACTTGTAGAAACCTGTAGGAACCCTGTATGTAATACTTTACACATGCATGTTATGGTTTACATTCCTTGCCTCCCTGCCTAAAAGAGTAAGAAACTGCTTGATTGTCTGTCTTTCTTGTTTCTTCGTGTTAAATAAGGAACAGGCCATAATAAGTAATTTTTGATAATAATATTAAAATGAAATTTTTTTTTTTTTTTTTTTTTTTATCAAACTTTGGGCCATGAATGACTTGTAACTAGTAATCTCCAGACTGGGTGTGTTCTCTAGGGTCCTGGTCTCTACTATGTGGATAATAATGGGACTCGTCTGTCTGGACGTATGTTCTCCACCGGCTGTGGGAACAGTTATGCCTATGGTGTGATAGACAGTGGTTACAGAGAGGACATGACTGTCGAGGAGGCGTATGAACTGGGCCGTCGAGGCATCGCTCATGCTACACACCGAGACGCCTACTCTGGAGGAGTGGTCAATAGTAAGTAAACTCTAATTTTTATCATAAATTAATGCAACAAATTATGTATTTATTTGTTTCAATGATTAATTTTATTTTCTATATTTTCGTCGCTTTATTTATGATTATCAACAGTCCAGGAACTGAAACTGATAGTATGGTCTAAGATGAACTGTCTTTGTTTATTTCTAGCTAAATGTTTTTATAATGTGTATGTACAAAACTATGTGTGTATGCTAAGCTGTTTTCCTTTTTTCATTATCTACCTAGTGTACCACATGCGAGAGGATGGCTGGATAAAGGTGTGTAAGGAAGATGTGTCAGAGTTGATCCACCACTACAGAAAGGGAATGTTCTGAGTTTGACCTGGAAACCCTCAACAGTCAATGTAGATTCCAAGATGCTCCTAGAATCATTTTTTGGATGTGTTTTGATGCTCTACACAAATAGTATGGGGAGAAAAAATAATCATAACCAAGAATATCTTCTTGATGGAATAATCCTTCATTGAAATATTTTGACAAGATATTGTTTCCTGGATAATTCACTGTATTTCCTGCACAGATCATTACCCAAAATCATGTTATCAGAGCAGAAAATGTTTTTGGAACATTTTGATTCCAGTTTCACACTATAAACACACCAAATCTTCTCTGCACTCTTTTTAACTGGATAAATCCCCCCCAAAAAACTTGTTCTATTCCAAAGCCATCATGCTATAATTTTCTATTTCACTCCTGTAACTGTTTATTGTGTCCTTGTTATTCCAGAAGAATCTTACTTATAGTACTACACCACAATTTAGAGGGGCCTTTCCCCAAAATAGGGTGGGGGGAACTGTTTTTATTGGGTCACCAATTATGAGAGTAGGGTAAAATACATTCCCTAAATATGGCATGTAAAGTAATTTTCTTAGTTAAAACAGAAAACGAAAAAGACATTAGACACGAGTTATGTAAGACATGAAAAAAGATTAAATTAAACAATATAGAGAAAAGACATGTTTTGTGAAACGTGAAAGTGTACAGTAGCATTTGATTTTTTTTTTTATTGTGCATTGTTCGATGGAAGATGATGGCTTGAGAATCTGTTTTTGACCAGCTCTATATGTAAAGTGTCATGAGAGACGTTTGGTTATGATTTGATGCTATATAAATAAAATTTGGTTGATTGATGAGTCAATAAAGATCTTGACATTGTAGTGCTTTAGGATATATTTTTTAGAATTGAGATCACACTTATTAAGATTATTCTCAATCAAGTTCATACTCGATCAGTGTACACTAGTATTGTGTCATGAACTTACTTTATTGTTGGGTATTTGACAAGATTGTGCACCAAGGTTTCCCATTCTCTGATCAAGCACCAGCTCTCAGTCTATGTGATTGAAAGTAACATCTAAAAGCACTAAGAATAACCTTATTTAACATTAAGCTTAAAATATTTTGTGATGCATCATGTGATTGATACAGGATTTCTTTTCATCAAAGAAAAGTGTCTTCTTCCACATTATCAATTTAACCCAAGGTGTCTGAAGTTTTTTTTTTTTTCCAGTTTACATGATTTCTGAAGAAATTGGTACAGTACAGAAAATAACAGCTATTGGCATGTCTACATTACATGCTACATTTCATAATTTGCTATTAAAAATGTAAAATGTGTATCTGAATTTGAAACACTGAAATGTGAACACGTGTTACCATGCTGAACAAAACTACATTGTTTTTTTCTGGAACTCATGATAAACAAGCCAAAAGTAAAGATAATCCACTGGTTGTTAGTGAATGCATCATTATCTAAGAGTTTTAGATCATAGTTTTAGCAGCGCTTAAAAGCATTATCAAAAGTAAATATGCTGCGCTCCTGACAGATGTGTCATTTGTTACTAGGCAGATTTCTGTACAACAGGTTTTTCAGGGGAAACCAAAGGCTATTTTGCAGTAGGTTTCATGGTGATGATATAAAAAAAGACACAATGTGTTAATAAAATCCTTTTTTTTTTTTTTTATTGCCATAAAAAAGTTAAGCTTCGTAGTTTCTGCTGCGAAATCCAGTCACATATGTTTGCTAAGCCTACATAAGATTAATTACTATAATCTTTAAAACAACAGCCAAGGTCATTTTGTGGATTCAATTTTAGTAAGTGAATGGCACACCACTTTTTTCCATTCTTAATTTATTTGCAGATAATAAACAGCACGACTGTAATAATAAGGCTGTGTCATACCTTGTTTCAGTGTGTATGAGATTGAGGATTAAAAGCAGTTTAAAATAAACACCATTATTTATAAGAGCAGTTTATTATATTTTATTAAATATTATAGCCTTTACTGAAAACAAATGATCAACAGAAAAAGAATGAAAATGGTTTCATTTTCACCGATGTTCATCTAATTATCAAACAAATTAGGTTGTTTTTTAATCTCTGGTGACAAATCTGTAGGTAAAGTTACATGTGTATACAGGACTAATAAGAGATACATTAGTGTATTCAGACACACTAGGCATCTCACCACCAGTATTATCTCAGCTAAAATTCAAGTATTTATAAACAGAAAGAAGCAGCATATACATAAGAAAAATATAATTTACTTTCTATGGTCCAATTAATTTCAGACCATACTTTCAAAGAAGTTGACAGATATAGATCACCTTTTTTTTTTCTATTGTGCTTTTCCTGCTTACAAGGGGAGGCTGAAATCACCAGCATACAATGAATAGGTGAATCTAAGAGCATGCACTTCATTGAATGCTGCTGAATAAATTTGTAGTTAATTCGTCATCTTTGTAAAACAGTTGACAGAGAGATTGAAAATTAACATCTTTTAAGCATGAAATAGAATGGAGTTCCCACATCATGTAAAGTTTAAACAGCTTTATTTTTTATATGCACAAACTTCATTGAAGATTTTAAGATGAGAATGTTGAGTTATAATGAATTTTTAAGTTGAAACGACTATTTCTTGAACAGAGTAATTCACTGTTACATGTGTGAAAGTGTCTGACTACTTTAAAAGGATAGCAACTAATTCTGTTTAGGGCTGATGAATAGCACTCGTACTCAATACTCGTCTGCTGTTTATCCAGGTCCAGGTTGTGGGGACAGCAGCCTCAGCGGAAAAGCTCATAAATAAGCTGATAAACAACAACATATCTGAATGCCTTACACCAGTATTTCTTTAGTCTGTTGTGACATTTGTAGACTTAAATAAATTAATTTGTAACTGCAATCAAAAGTTCTACAACATGAAAAAGCCATTTTTGAAAGGGTCTTTATTTTTTTGAAAAGCAAAACAGAAGTAAAAAAAAAAAAAAAGAAGGAATCGTATGATAGTGCAACTTCATTTGACATTCATCTGCACAACATACAAGTAGCATTGCATCAAATCTTGCTTTCAAAAGACACATTTTCCCAGGAACATTACAGCAGTAATTATTTTCAAGGTATGGCATCACTATGCTAAAATATTATGCATCCCAAATAAAACTAAAATCAAAAAAAATATTTCCAGGAAACACAACAAAAGCATAAATTACTTGCTTACATCCAGTTCAATAAACCATATCCTTACACAGCCTTCAAAGAGACACCCAAGCACAAATAAGTATTTACACAACAGGAATACAAATCTTTTGTGAGCATAGTGGCTAACAAATAACATTACTTGATGATGACGACTGTAATTTGACTATTGCTAAATTACATAAAATTTCATACTTTCATTTCCTATTCTGCTTGTCCTGAATATGAACCAAGTGGTTACAACAGACAATTACATGGACAAACAGGTGACGCCGTGTTGAGTCTGAAGCATGGTTCTGGATGTTGATAACTGATTTAGATTACTGGTTGAACTAATCTGGTTATAACTAATATAACAAAACCAAACATTTGTCTTCAAAGCATTTATCACTTATATGTAGAAAAAGGAGTACACATAAAAACAGGAACTAATCTATCATTTTTTTGTTTGTTTGTTTTTTTTTAAGTTTTTTATTTTTACTCGTTTAAAGAGAAAAAACACCATTTGAAAAAGTGTAAGTGTGGTAGATTAATTTGATAATAATCAATAAGTTAGTTAGCAAAGAAAAGCAATGAATATGTTTAATTATTTTACACAAAAACCAAAATGATATAACATCACCGTTTAGCTGTGATTATGTTTTCATGAACCATATAACTAATTTTCAAATCTGTTTTCTTTGTAATTTTATCAAACATCAAACCCTTTTCCCAAGAAATTTTAACATATCTGTAAAAT
The DNA here is from genome assembly GCA_030068375.1 of Ostorhinchus rueppellii. Classification (NCBI taxonomy): domain Eukaryota; kingdom Metazoa; phylum Chordata; class Actinopteri; order Kurtiformes; family Apogonidae; genus Ostorhinchus; species Ostorhinchus rueppellii. The sequence goes on from JAQQZY010000003.1 coordinate 32,550,298, forward strand.
ACTCAATGTATTCCATGTTTTCAAGACAGGACTATAGCAAAACAGCTTCTTTGTCCACAGCACAATTTATCTGTAAACACACAAACAAAAACATAAAAGAGACAAACACACATAACACATATATTTACACAAAACAACAATAAGACTTATTATTTTTGTTTGATGATTAACTATCAGATTTAAAAAATGTTTATAATTAAACACCATATTTGATTCTAACCTAACCTAACTTGCCTTGATTTGAAAAACTGGACCAAAATCAACTTTAAGATGTCCTAGTTCTTAATCTGACAAAACTCACTGTGTTCAAGGTGCCGCGTTCATCGTTCAGGGTTTAGGATTCAGTTCTTCCACAACCTCGGGGTCACTGACAGCTGGAAAGTCAGCAACAAATTTTTAGTACCGTTATCAAACAATAAAATATATGTTAAAAAAAACTCTAGTAAAAAATTAATACCAACAAATCTTTTTTATCTGCAGACAAATGTGTCAGAGAAAAAATTTTGTAGGAATAAATTACTTACGAGATGGTGGGCGTTTGCCTGAAATAAAAAGACATTTCAGTTTAAAGAACTTGTTTCACTTTTACTAAAATAAAAATTAACCATGATTTTTAGTATTGTCTCTCACCATTCCTCTTTTTGTACAAGAATCCCAGACCAGCAATCACCCCGACAATGAGAACAACTATCGCAATGATGATGATGATGGTCAAAGAAGTGGTCTTCTCTGTTGAAAAAATAAAAGAAAAAAAAATCACAAGTTCTACAAATGAAAAAACACCCTGTAATCACTTCCACAATGCAGATATAATGTTGCCTCATTTTAATATAAACTTATATTTTTTAGCACCATTTATAATATTTTTACATGTATAGCTTTGTTTATTTAGATCTATTCTATGAAAATGTGTAAATTAAACATCAAAAACCATGTTCAAGTTCATTACATCCAGTTATTCCAAGCTAAAACCACACTTTGGCTGATTTGACTATCTAATTTATGCATAGATAATATTCAAAATTCATGAGATAATTCATGAGATTATTGGTGAAGTAAAACAATAATTTGAACAAATATGTTTATCTGCTGACAATGATCTCCTGCTGCCTAATTTATGCCTGAATATCTATTTATATAATATAATATGTAATTTGAGTTCTCTAAATACACAATACTAATGTTTTTCCTTACATAAACAGTAAAATTAACTTGGTACATTATAAATAAAGAGTGTAAAAGAAGCAGAGAAAACACAAGTGGATATGCGATTTAAAAAAAAAACATTTACAAACATTCTGACTTTAAATTAACAGAAATTTAGGAATTATTTGACCTTTATGAAAGAAACATGAAAATCAGAAGTTGAAAGAATACATGAAAAACAGATTAAATAAACTATTGGTAAAATCATACAACGAAATAAAAGTTCTTCTCAAACTCATAAAAATATTCCTGTAAATAAACTGACAGACTAATAAACGCTGTGTTCCATCCTACATCACTTCTAATTCCAGTCTCACCATTGCTGATGA
>JAQQZY010000003.1:32596640-32611669 GCA_030068375.1 Ostorhinchus rueppellii
AGTACTGTACTTAAGTACTAAAATGCAGTATCTGTACTTTTTTGGTGTTATTTTTTCCTCCTACTTCCACTTTTACTTCACTACATATTTTTGATGAATTTACTACTTTTACTCAGATACATTTTTCATGTGCTGAATCGTTCCTATTATAAAAATGTTCTGAAGCATACCATAGATGCTCTGTCAGCAGGTTGGATGAAGCTGGCTCATCATTGGGCGATTCAAGTCATCAAGCAGTTATAAGAAGAGCACATGCTCCCATCGGCCTTTGACAGGTTTGAGTTTGTTCATAAACACTTGTATGTGGACTTGGATTTCCTTGTACTGCTGCTTCACACAAACAAGTTGTGCCTTAATATTAAATATAGAAAGAAACTGGGACTGCTTTCTTTTAGTTACACAGTACTTTAAATTTGACTTTTACTTTCAGTTCTTGAGTAGTAATTTTTTAATTACTTCTACTTGCAATACTTAAGTACAAAAACATTTTTAATTTTTTAGTACTTTCACTTAAGCATGATGTTTAAAGAACACTTCAACTTTTACTCGAGTCAGTTTTTTGATCTGGCACTTGTACTTCTACTGCACTCCTCTACTCCAGTACTTTATGCATCTCTGATTTTGAGTGAAATGTTTCTCGAAGTAGAGTCGCTCTGTCAGTGTAGGCAAAACATGTTACCCTGTGTAAAAGATGGGATGTGGAGCAGCAGGTCCTCTGTGCGTCATTACGCACTGACGGAGTTCACTGGGCGCTCCTTTACGCATAGATTTAGAGACTCCGTCAGCTAAATAAGTACCAGTGATGCATTATTTGTAGCTTGAAATGTCATAGAGAAGATGGACATAAAAATCCTAAAGTCTCTTTTAACGTCTCGTGATAATATGTCAAAAACCAACACACCAAATCCAAGAGTGCATCACAAAGCCAAGATAGTTCTCTCCTCTACCTGTTCTACATTGACCACAAGCTACAGTCATCACTTTGAAAATGTGTCGTATTGATCAGTAAAGTTATTTTCATCACATATACACCATGACTCAAAGTGACAATACAACCGCACAGCAAGCAGAAAGTTAAGATCCAGCTGTTTTCGAAAGAAAAATAAGTTTGAGGTAAATGTTTGGATGCGTTAGCAAACGGCTAACACGCGCTCATAAGGTCAGACTTTTAGCAACTTTGTTCCGTATGAAATCAGATTCATGACATCGAGGAAAATAATGGAAAATACAAAAGAAATCAACGAAGCAAAGACCGCGAGCTCACATTAAATACATCCAGGTTAGATTATGCCTCCAGCCTCTGTGAACGGAAGTGAACGAAACACAAGTGAGAGGGACAGAAAGATCCTGGCAGAGTTTGGTGATGTAAAGAAAATCCAAAACATTTCAGGACATTAATTCACCGGAGTGTCTATTTACACCCGGGTGTAAATAGTAACTGTTGCTATTTACACCCGGGTGTAAATTACAATGTTCACTATTTACACCTGGGTGCAAATAGCATCTGCCTCATTTCACATTCCAGTGCAGAATGTCTCCCTGTTTGTTCAACAATGGAAAAGTCATTTAACTAAATTTCATGTTTCCAGCTACATTTCCATATAATCCTGGAGGAGCCATGACTTAATACCTTTTAATAGTAACTAACATTTTCTCTAATTAAATCAGCCTTTTAATAATCAGACCATTACCATCATTATCACAGGATTCAAATAATAAAATTAAAATACCCCTCGACGTGACTTTTCCATCTGGCAGATTGCATATATGAACAAAACAAGAACAAAAACAGCTGATGATGGATGTTTCCTGTTACATACATATCAATGGATCTTAAATAGGAAAAAGACTCTGATCATATCTGTGCAGAAAAAAGACCTGGTGGTAAATGCAGACTTGGAAGGAGTATACTAAACTGTTGCTTCTGAGAAAAGTATTTTAATCACCATATACTAGAATCTAGTATAATGAGATCATTATTAGACAACTTGGATCTAATTAAAGTCTCAGATTAAATGTGCTTTTGTGCAGGATGTTGAAATGTGTTGAAAAGCTGCAGGTTGGCTTTTGAATTTATTTCTTCATTTGTGTGTGTGTGTGTGTATGTGTGTGTGTGTGTGTGTGTGTGTGTGTGTGTGTGTGTGTGTGTGTGTGTCTAATCCTGAGTTGCATCTGACTGTCCCTGATGTAATGATACTGATGGCAGTTCAACAGACATGCAGCTCAGTTCAGCAGAATAATGATGGACTTTGAAAGGAAATGAAAACACATGAACTCTGCAGAATCTCCTGGTATTGTTTAGTAGTGAATCCATCACCATTAAACGTCTTCATCACAAACATGACCACTTCACTTTGCAGCTGTTGTTTCTGTGCAAATCAACAGCTGGAGCCACTCTTTCATGAAGCTACCAAAGCTAAGCTGCTGATAGAGAAAGGAGCCTGGACAGGGATGAAAATGATTTGCTGGTGTTGGTCTTCAGCCTCCAGACACACACACACATACACACACACACGCACACACACACACACACACACACACAGACAGACAGACGGACAGATGGACAGACAGTGGGTAGGTTTAGCTGCTCATACCGCTACAGATGTGACGTTAGCCTGTTAGCTAGCAGGGGCGCTTGGCTACACAAACCGCGCCGCTGCCCGCATTAAACTCACCGTTTTTAGTTGACACTGCAGCCGTGAAAAGACCAGTCTGTGACCGAGCTCAAGGCAGTGTGTCCTGCCGCTTTATCCGGGCCCAGAAGTTTGAGGACCATTTTTAGAAAATGTTCTCCCCACTCGGTTTCTGCAGCTGCAGACAGCGACGCGTCGCCTTTAACGAGATTCCAGACAGACGAGCCAGACTTTAGCCGACACAAAATCACACGCATAATTACCTGAATAAAATATGTAGGAGTGTAATTTCGGAGTAATTACAAGCTTGTGTTTTAAATCAAATTTGTTATAAAGGATGATACAGGTTCATAACATTGTAATGGTTAAAGTCACAATGTGGGTTTTTATATATATATTAAAAAAAAGTGACATCACTGATCATGAATGTTTTTAGTCTGATTATTAATGTTTATATGGTGATTTATTTTTTTTACAACCAAAACACATATTGTTAACTGCCATTATCGATCATAAAAATGTTTTTCATCACAACAGTAAAGCAATGAGCACATATGACTGAGAAACATCATATGCAGTTAAGATGAAAATTAACCCTTTCATGCATGAATGATAAGAATCTTACTCAATATTTTTGTCCTGACTGATTTTATTCCTCTTTAGGCATGAAAAAAAACAACAACAATGCAAGTGACATTTTTTCAAACCTACTTTTCATGGAATTACAAAAATGTCCACTCAGCTGGACACCATGTGTTTAAGTTTTGAAGCAAAGAAACATGTGTTTAACCCTTTCATGCACAGTGGTCACTCCAGTGGACAGTTATTCTACTGCTGTTCTAATGTATATTTATGGGTTTGGTTGTTTTAGTTCCATATCAGCCAAACACAGTGGACGTTCATGCATCATCCCATACAATGCCTTTCATACCATTATTGTAACTTTGCTGTTTGAGATAAACCTGATCTGCAGTAATGACATGTTTGAGTGGAAAGTATTGTTAATTGTTATTAGACTGTAATTAACTTTTTTTTTTTTTTTAAGCAAAAGGTTTTGTTTGTTTTTTTGCATATTATCTCCACAAAGTGAGTAACAAGTAGGCTAGAATGTGAGAGAACATCAGTGTAGCAGTATTAAACATGTTTTTATTTCATAGTTTTCACACAGTACGTCAGTAAATCCATGTTTTTTTTACTTCTAAAATTAAACACGGTGTCCAGCTGAGTGGACATTTTTGGAACTCCATGAAAAATAGGTTCATAAAAAAAAGATACAATCGTGTTGTTTTGTTTTTTGTTTCTTTTTTCATGCTAAAAAAAGGAATAAAAAACATTCCAACAATAATATTGGAATGTTCTCAGCTGCATTTGAATAGAGTTCTTTCTCAGAAGTTTAGTTACTGTTTTAGGCTTAAAGTTTTTATCTTTTTTTAATGAATTTTAAAATCCCATTTCATTGCTGATGAACTATTTAATGTCAATTTCAATGACATTTTTTGTTTTTTATTTGTATTAATAAATTTTTTTTATATTTTAATTCTCTCTTCATACCTCTATATTATGATAATTTTATGTTGTATGTAAAAGTACTTTGAATTGTGCTATACAAATAAACTTGCCTTGCCTAATAACAATGAGCTTGTAAAATGATTATTGGAGTTTGTCAGTCTAAAAAATACAAAATTATATTGTCTCTTTCCAAACATTTAATGGGGAACAGAGGTTCTAACGCTGTCAGTGTCAAACAGAAATGGGAAAAAGAACTAAGAATGTGTGTCTCAAGAGGACGAATGGATCAATATCTGAAGAACTCAACAGTCAAACACTTCAAGAACACAGAGAACACTGCTGAAAAAAAATATAATTCCATTTTTCATAACACCTAAAATTACAGCTAAATGTGTCCAGAGTTCAACCTTGTTGGAGAGGAAGTAGAGATGTTAGTGTAAATCACACACATCTCTTGGTTTGGTCCTGAACTGGCATCATTTTGGGATAATGTATATTCAACAATTGTGAATATATTGGTTTATGCAATCCCTAGAATATGTTTGGTGATGTATTTCAGATGTATTATTGGTAATAATGTGAGAAAAAATGATAGATATTTGTTTAAAATAGTAATAGTAGCCTGTAAAAAGGCCATTACTAAAAAAAAATGGTGCAGATTAGAACCACCTACGACAATGGACAAGACAAATAAAAAAAAAAGAACCACTTACAACCAACGACAGGCTACAAATTGTGAATAGAATGTTTGAGACGGAGATTCTGATCCATAAACTGAGGACTCGAGAAGAGCAGTGTCAAGATAAATGAAAGAAATGGATAATTCTTACTTTGTCATATTACTAGAACTGATTTTTAGTCAAAGTTTTCCTTTTTGTTTTGTTTTTGTTAAAGTATCCCAAATGCGCCTTATGTTTGTTTTGTATTCTACAGAAATCAAACAATAAAGATAACGTGTACAAGAAAGAAAAAAAATTGCCACAAAAATCATTTTAGATCTTTACAGGTTATGTTTACCCAAAATAAAAAAAATTAAAAACTACAATGAGATCTGTGATAGCTTCATATCTTCCACACAATTTTATCATCATTTCCCATTTTTCTGTATATTAATCCAATTCCAAAACACTCTGACAAAATCCATTAAAGAGAACAGAGGATGAATAACCTTTACGATGGACATATTTTTATTAGAAAGAAGCATCAGTTTATTTACATAGTCCAGCTGCTTGAGTGGGTTAGAGAAATAACTCGTGTTTGGTTAAATACAGAAAAACATAAAAGAAATAACATCCAATTATCATTAACAGAAAAAGAAGATAATTAGGTCAAAAATGACAATTTTGACACATACCTTTGACTAAACTACATTTACTGTAATTACAAGTAATAATGCAAAACCACAAGTTGAATTTTTAATGAATGAATATGAATAAGAAATACTGAATGATATATGGACATGAAGCGTTCCATCTAAAGGTAATTCACTAAAAATCCAAATTAAAAACCCTTAAGAAACCACAGATAATTTGTACAAAAACCAGCAGATGTGAAATATGCCTAATGTACATGTCGATTTCATTTACACTGAAGAAAAATGAGCCCGTTAGTGATTTCAAAATCATGGCCCTGAGAATAAATGTAAAAATTTTAGACTTTTTGGTTTTTAGAATAGAATACAATGGTTTTATTGTCATTGCACAAGTACAACGAAATCGCAGTTATATTTTGGCATGACAGTGTGTGCCTAAAAAGGACAAAATACATCGGAGTTGAAAAGGTATATACACAACAGCTGCACTCAAACTGTCATGTGGTTAAAAAATGTGAACAGTGATACGTTGAAGAATTTGTCTACTTTCTGTTTACACTCGCCGTCCCGATCACACAGTCATTAACCTGTAGAAAAACAGAACACAAAACATTACATATGAATAAATACCATTTGTTCGACATAGTGGCAACAAACAATGTGTCGTGGGAACGGGTCAGGAACATTCTTACTTTATGGGACAATAACTGAGCCAGTGTTTTGTGTTTAATGTAAGATTAAGCCCAAGTTATCCACTGACCTTACTGGCAAACCTCAGAGAATTGAGGGTTTCTCCAAAGCTGTCTGGCTCTGGAGCAATGTTCACGAACATGAGGCTGGAGAGAGAAAGACACAACACAACCAACATAAATAAACAATTAAATCACCATCATCTCCTTTCTAATGATTCAGGAGGTTAATAGATTATTTATCTGCTCAGTAGTCTTCTCTATTGTCAAAGTTTTCTTTGTTTTTGTTTTAAAGGGTCTTAAATCAGCAGCTGTTGAACACTGATGAACTCACGTTTTGCTGTTTCCTCCTAAGCAACCCTGTAAAAGGTAGGTAAGCTTGCAATTCCGGGATGGCACATAGCTTTCCTGAGGGGGAAAAAAAAAAAAAAAAAAAAAAAAAAAGTCAATTATTGCAGAAAAATTTCACAGAGATAAAATATACAACCTTGCTCATACATAGAATAGAGTATATTTATTATCATTGTAGCAAGTACAACAAAATTAAAGTGTCGCCCAATTTATGCATCAAATACAAGGTTTGAACACATCTTTCAAGGTCAAATTCAAGAACATTTCAAGCACCTTTAAGGGTCATTTTCAAATTTTTCCAGTACAGCACCTTATTGCTGGGGTAGAATACACATTTAAATGAATACATATACTCAGGGTTATTTTTTCACAATAATGTATATTGCATTATACTATAAGCATCTAAAATGATCTTTTGTAAAAGTAAAAAGTTTAGAAATTAAAGGAGAAGAGAAAGTTTTATTTTAAAAAAGGGAAGCCACTTGGCATTCTTCAGGCACACTCACACTCAGGCAAAGATTAAGATAAGATGGAGTCGACCTCAGAACATCCACTAATTTTCTTGTTTTTGACGTAAAGTCCCCCCCCCCCCAATCTATCACCTCTCTTTAAGTAGCTATGGCTTAAAATCTAACCTGACAGAGTCAATATTAAAAACAAAAAATGAATTAATCACATCACAGAATTACAATTGCAAGTACTTAAACTAAAACTCAAGCACTTTTCAGACCTTGAAAACACAAGATTGAGATTCAAGCATTTTCAAGGGTTTCAAGCACCCGTACAAACCCTGCATATAAAACCTACTATAAAAATACAAAATATAACCCACCAAAATAAATAAGTTATTAAAAAAAAAAAGCAGAAACCCATCACACACACAAGCATACATTCTGTCCTTGCATTGATCCCTTTAAAATATCACGCGTGTTTCTGTATTGAGTGCTGTTGGGTAAAACCTATCATTAATTAAATCTGTGACATAACCAAGGAAGAAGTGAAATATATACTTTAAAGTTTTTTTTTCCTGTATGCTACGTAATAGTGAACTCTAGAATATCGTCTTCCTTCAGGTCCGATTTACTGACCTTGTTTGCCAGTGCGGTAATGACGATGCCCAGATTGGACAGGGAGCCATTAATGGCGGTCATTTCTTTGAAGCGCTCCCCCTGAGACTGACTCTTCAACATGCGCTCGCTGCCGGCCAGGTCCACCAGGCACAGCGAGGCTGAACAGAAATAGACTCGTAAGTATAGATACGCACACCAAAAGCAGCTGTGACTTTGCTTCCAGTTGATTCTGTGAATGTGAATAAACTCACATTTGCATTTGACGTCCCTGCCACCATTCACCCCCTCGATATCCAGCTTAAAGACTGAATGGGAGCGGGAGGAGCGGTCGTTCTGAGCTGTTTGGGCTGTGGAGCGATTCTGATTGGCCAAGGCAATTAGGCCAAGAACCTGGAAGGAAGAAAGGAAAGAACAAGATTTGTTCATCGCAGCTTCTAATAAACTAAATGTCGACCCTTATTTAGAGCCAATAAATTCTCATTTCTGCAGCAGCTGACTGACATCTTTAAAAAGTGACAATTATTTTTTTTTTCAAATATACAAGTTATGTTGCTGAACAAATCATGCAATGTGCATCGTACCTTATCCTCACAGTAGACCTTCTCATATGTGAGGTTGGTGACCGTCAGCTCATTGTTGCTGGACTTCCGGATTTCGTGCTCCGGTCTCTTGTCAGCCTTGCCAGTGTAAAGCAGATCTCGCAGGGTCTCATTATAGATTTCCACAAAACTGGCTGTGAAAGTGAACTGAAATAAAACCGTAGTAATTTAATATTAATATAATGGACAATTTTCCCCATTCTTTCTCCATGGGTAAAACACTGTCTTCAATGGGGGTTATGGAACACAAGATGGAAACATCTGATATAACTACACCTCAACAAAATACACCAACCCTTTCCTGAATCTCTAAGGCTCCATTCAGACTGCAGCCAAATGTGGCAAAAATCTGTTTTTTTGTCACTATTTGACCTGTTAAAGACAGTCTGAACAGTACAAACTCGATTTTTTCAAATCTGACCCAGGCCACTTTCATATGTGGTCCTAAATCCAATACATATCGGATATTTTGCAATGTGACGTCAGTCTGAACAGCCAGGTCGCATTTTTCTGACCTGTACATCATTGAAATCACTGGAGATGAGTGTCTTGTCATGAGTCTTACGGAGAGGTGGTTACAAATATATAAATGTTTTTCTTGTCATTCAAAAACTATGAAGGAAGTGTGAGTCAGTGAAGCCACTAACTTCACTATCCCACCACTCTTGACTCCGACTCCACATTCAAATACTCCATTGTAAGGACGTAGAAGCCATTGCACCACATAAGGCCGTAACAAAAAACCTGGCTCTGCTCTTTTTTAATCTTCTACTTAAAATTATTTGATCGGTGCTGACTTCAGTTTTAGACAAACTTTATCTGTGACACATGTGACAATACAAGATGCCTCCATATTTACTTTTGTAAACACAGTGTGTGCTGCATGGTCCCATATTACATCAGGACCTCTTTTACGCATGTAGATCAGTTCAGGGTCGCATTCAGTTCAGACTGAGAACTGATAGAAGTCGCATTTAATTTGTAATATGAACAAACACACAAAAAAATTGTTTTTCACAAAAATAAATAAATAAATAAAACTAAAAATCCAAATTTTGCATTAAGACCTGTTGTGGGAACGTAGCCTAACAAACCTCCCAGCCTTGATCTCCCAGCTTCTGTGCTGCTCTGAAGACTTGCTGCACAGCTCTGGGAATGACGCCTCTGGTCTCATCAAACTCATCCCCTTCCATCGTGTACGTCTTCCCACTTCCTGTCTGCCCATAGGCAAAACAGCACACGTTATATCCATCCAGTGCAGACTGCACCAGAAGAGAAATCTCTTCAAACACCTGAAAACAAAAGACACATTTGCCATTAGTTCATTGGACAACAGCCACAAAAATACACAAACATACATACAACTATCTGAGAAGTATAAAGGAATATTTGTATCTCAACTCAAAGTTATTTACTAGAAATTACAGAATCACAAATACAACAAAACCCCACAACTGTAGGCAGGTGATGTTATCAGTGCATTTTATTTACCTCCTTCTGTGTAGCCCCAGGTCCAAACACTCGGTCAAAGCTGAAGTTGTAGTTCTTCTGAGTGTCTCCACCTTTGCCTGTGTGTGACTGAGAAGCGCAAAGTCATTTTTGTCTTCAAAATCCAAACAGCAGCATTTGAAATAGCTGGTGTTCTGACAAGTTTCTCACCTCCTCAGTTTTGGCCAGTGTTAAACTCTTCTCATCAGCAGCAGAGAGCTGAATATGCTTGCTCAGCCCTCCTCCCACCAGTGGGCGAACTCGGCAGAACACTCTGATGTTACCCTACGTGACAAACACAACCATGTTCAGTCTGGAAAGTGATCATGGAAGGATTTGGCTCACAAATACCAATTCTGGACAAATATTTCCACAAGAAATATAAAAAGGAAGAGGACCACGAAGACCTGCAACCCTGAGTGGTAACTTGCCTTGAGCTCCTGGATGGTGTTATGTAGACGGCGCCGCTCCATTTCGCCAACATGAAGCTCATCCTTTTGCTGAGATACAGTGTCTTTGAGAGAGCGGACCTCTTCCTCTGTATCTCTTAGGGTCATCTGCAAACGGGCCAAAGCTGACTCCTGAACTGAGAGCTTTATCTGGATCAGAGAAAAACAATAAATAAATATATAAATAAGTATAATTTCTTGGTGCACATTAGCTTCTACACAATGCCAGAGGATATTTCTACTAGGTTTGCAACAAAAATTCAAAGGAGGCCTACAGAAAGGCCTTCCATCACACTCACACAAAATATTGTCTATTAAAACATACAGGTACTCTACATCTGCCTATTTGAGTCAAGCACTGCTTCTTGGAAATATGGCACATGTGGATAAGTTATTGTCACTGTGTGTTAGAGGTACTAAGCTAAGAAGGTGAAATATTTTTACACAGAGTTTCAGCCTGGTTGTCAAATCTTGTGAAAGTATGTATTGCAATGCATCAAGTGTTGCATGTCCATCATTAAAGTGTGAAGTGTGTTATGACAGTATATTGTTACTAATGAATTCCCAGTCTATCTACACCACCATTATATAAATATCATCTCTACACGATGAACCATTTACTTTTATACCTTGAGAGTTTGCAGCTCTGTCTCTTGGGTGTCTCGAAGAGTCTCCATGACTTTGTATTTTCCTTCCAAGTCGCTGAGTTTATTCTCAAGAGTACCCTTATCACTGGAAACTTTTTCTAATTCTTCCCGGACCCCAAACAGGTCCTGCAGTTGTACCTCATAGTCACTGAAGCCACAGAATGAAAAGACAATGAACAGACTGTACACAGGCAAAGTGATGACAGTAAAAGGCCCAATTTCACCATAATAATCTTTTTAATGGCCCTATTTGGTTCTTGCACCTGATCTGGCTCCTCTGCCTCTCCAGCTCCTTCTCCATTTCAACTGTCTTCATCCGACTCTGGGCCACTGAGCCTTTGAGCTGCTCATTCTCCTGGTGAACTGATTTGACCTTTGTCTGGTAGTTACTGATCTTCTCCTCCATGTCACTGACTTTTCCTTTCAGGTCCCATGGAGCCCGTCGGGTGCCCCCTCCACCTATTCTCAGAATAATCACCAGTATGAGGTGTAACAGTTAAAATCAAGTCTTTCTTTTAGGCTCTTTTACAAGTTACTTTATTTACCCATGCTGTTAAATGTGGCCCTGATATTTCACTGAGCCATTATGTATTTGTTTTAGCAGTAATATTGGGAGGTAGTTCCCAAAAATGAATAGACCAATAGCTAAAACAAATTACTTATTTAGGTACAAAGCCCAAACCAAACCCTAAAATGTATTGATAAATTACCTGCTTTGGTGCCAGTGGTTGTTTGTTTCACATTGACTCCCTTTGCTGCTGCTGATGCAACAGATGATCTCAAGACACCTAAGAAAACAAGAAGTTGAATAATGTGAACACCCGATAATAAAAATAATAAGGTCAGTTTCACCTAAAAATCCAGAAAATAATACCCAAATGCTGTGAGTAGTTAGACCCAATTTAACATTTAACTATTTTTATTATTCATTTCAAATGAACTACTCAACATCTGCGCTTCTGATAAATAAAAAAAAAATAATTAGTAGTCTCCAGTAGGAATATCTTACCTCTGGAAGGACCAATAGCCACAGTGGCAGCCCCTGCAGGTCTGACTGGCTTAGCTATGTGAGAGAAAGAAAAGCAAATACAGAAATTATACCTCTTGACTTCTGCTGTATCAGTGCCATTGTATAACTGACAATTTGACAATCTATCAAACAGATTTTGAGACTGCACACGGAGAGGATTAATATCTAAATAAAGAGTAGATGGAGAAAGCACTCATTTGTATCATGTCTTATACATATCTCTGAATTAACTGAAAACATTTTCTGACCATGCTAAATAAGAGGAAGACTCAGAGGATCAAGTTACGTACAAATATGTGGCCTAGCTGCTGCAACAGGAGGCCGTTTGCCACCAATGACTGTAGCTGCTGCCTGTGGTTTGATAGAATCTGCATCCTTACGAATCCTCTTCTACAAACACAAAACCCCATCAGTATTAAGTGAGAGCAATGATTCACAATTCAAACACTAATGAATTTTCCATCCTGCTTGTTATTGTAAGCATGACACTACATCAACACAGAGCGGAAACAGTGCAACACATCAAATCCCACATCAAGACACAGGTTTTTCCACACAATCAATATTGATTTAGTCCTTTACATAGTTAAAGCAGCTTGATGTGCATTGACAGAGTATTGATGACAACCAAAATTAAGAAACAAGACATGACGATTATATTATCACAGACCTGAGCAGGAGCACAGTCTTGAGTATTCTCTGAGCTGGTCGTGAGGACCCTTTTGTAGGACATCACTGGTAAACGGGACATTTGCCGAGACTTTACTGGAAAACAAAGATCACCCAGTTGAAAAAAGCAGAGAAGTTACCAATTTATACGTCTGTCAAACTCGAGCAGGAGCATAAAATATAAATATAATTGTACATTACAAGACAGGTAATGTGTGCAAGAGGGTGGGTGTGGTTTATGCTCTGTACGAAGACTATGTTTCTGTGTTCAAGTTCGCCAAATAATATATTTGATTCCATAAACGACCATAACCGATCGAGTGAAAGGGTGAGTGGTATCGTGTGCAGATAAGGCACTAACACTTGCTAGCATTACCTTTTAAGATTGCTATGACTATCAGATGGTCTGGAGGTAAGGCATGCTCTGTAAACTTACACAATACCGCTTACGGCTGTGTAGACACTTACTGATCTGATTTGAGATAAATGTGTAGGACAGTACTAGTAAAATAACACCCTTGTTGTTAACAGTCACTTACTAGCTAACTTTAATTACGATCGGTAATTATCAGATTAAAAAAAACAAAAAAAAACCTGGTTCACCGTATAACAGGCAACTCATATTTCTGGTTTCGTACTATATGAGATTATTTAAATAGACTGGTTAATAAGATAAAATAGTTACCTTTCCTGGGTTTGACCCTTACTGCTAATGATCTCCGACCGACAGCCCGAATAGTCTCTGACCGTTTGAATTTGAAATTGAACTGTTTTGGAGGAGCGACGGATGAACCTCCGTGATTGGCCAAACTATCATAAACTCCGCCTATGTGTTTATGTGAGCTTGCTTTATATGACGGATTACCGCGCACGGGCGGTGAAAACCGGTGTCAATGTTAATGTAATCACCTCCGTTAGCGAGACAAAATTCGGTCAGTAGCTAGATATATGTACAAACACATTTGAACCAGACCCATAGAGCGCATGTCATGAAGGTAATAGTTTGAAAACAAGCTGATTCTTGGACAACATAATTTGTAGTACTTGTCAGGGCACACAAAACAGACCTCTCATATTTTTATTATATTGTTTCCTTCATTTTATATGATTTTTTAAAATTCAAATTTATAGATTTTTGTTCAATAGCTCCCAGGTCATGTGACCTCTGAACTCTAAAAGCATCATAATTTGGAGAAGGGTCCAGCAGCAGCGACAGTCCAATGCTACAAGTTGCGTCCCCCGAAGCATTAAAAACCATAGACGCCGCATTGACTGCAGCTGCCAATGAGAGCTGACTTGCCTACGCGGCGGCCATCTTGGTACAGGACCAATCGCTCCTACAGTGCATTAGGTCGATAGGAGTCTCATGTTTGCACCATAAAAGTGATCAGAAATCGATCAGTTCTCTGCAAATATTCACGCAGGTCATGTCAGACACGGAGGACAGACATAAATAGAACAAAAGGAACCCAGAAAACGTTAAGGTGTATTCAGAGAATTGCTTGTCGTTTGTATATTGCGTTTGACTATTATTATGATTATGATTATTATTATTATTGTAATAATATTGCTATTATCATTTTATTTTTACATCACCATTATAATTAATATTGCTATTAATATAATTTAATCACTATTATTATAATTAATAATATTATGAATATGATTATTGCTACCTCCACCAAGCAAAGCAAAGGTGTCTGTCTGTCTGTTTGACAGCTGGTAAAATAACTTGAAAAGTTCTTAATGGATTTTGATGAAATTTTCAGGTTGTTGATAATGGGACAAGGAACAAGTCCAATCCAGAACATCATTTTGGTGATGTTCTGGATTGCCAAAAATGAGAAAATGCCACTCCTGGAAATTACAATATGCATGGATCTGAGCTGTGCTTAAGGCTGCTTCTCTAATTGCAGTGGCTTATGGGTAATGTTGTAGTGGTGCATGAAGGAAAATGCATTGTGTTTTTGTCCCATCTGGCACTATGTAAATAAAATAGCGTACTGTGGTTGAATAAATAGAAAAAAAAAACCAAAAAAAAAAACCAAAGACATAAATATTTATTATTGAAAGCTACTTATTTTCAATCCAACATAAGTGAATTGAGTTTTCCACTTTTTGCAGACTTTCAGCTGATATTTGAATGAAACAGCCCTTTAGATCGTTCACGTGACACCTGCATGGTAGCAGAGATGATACAGGTAACCAGCCAATCCGGATTCAGTTTTGCTGCATGATTAATTATTATCAATATGTTCCAGAGGGTTAAGTAGCAGAACAGAATATTTAAGAACAAGAACATAAAGGATCCCCAAGAAAAATATTTACAAGACCATCAATCAGGCTTATGGGCACTAAAACCCCTGAAAGAGAACTGTTTTGCACAGTTTCTTTCTTGTGCTGCCACTCTGGTACTTGAGTGATGCCATTTTGGATATGTGATGTAGCCTAACTGAGAGAATCATTGAAACTTCTCAGTAAGTTTGAATAGTGGTTGTCAATGCCAAATTATTCATTCATTCATTCATTCATTTTCTATACCCGCTTTATCCTCACTAGGGTCACGGGGGTCGCATGGAGCCT
>JAQQZY010000003.1:32611769-32634522 GCA_030068375.1 Ostorhinchus rueppellii
TGGTCTGGGGGGAGGGAATGCACCGCTCTACAGTAATTTGAATGGAATTGCAGTCCCAGTTTTGGCCATAAAGTGCAGAGTGCACCTTTAAGGGGAGAATCGGTGGAGAGGGTGGATCTGAATATCGAACATCAAACTGACTTCACCACGGTACAAGAATGGATACTGCTACTAATAATAATAATTAGAAGGAGACATAATGATTTATAATATCTGGCATAGAAAAATAGTCTAAAAGCAATTAAAATTCCATGAAAAGAAGATTCTGAAGGTCATGCTGAAGGTCAGTTGTAATAATTTTCTACAGAAAAATCACATCGGTTCACTTGATTATTTCCAAATGTTTCCATACATACCAGAGAGCCGCTGTTTTAACAAGTTCTCAATTAATGTGTAATTTAACAGGCTATTCCCCTTCATATATCCACATTTATTTACACATTCCAATATGACATTTCTTTGTATCTGATTTTATTGCTTGAAGTAACCTTAATGCTTTTCCTTACATTAGTTATAATTTTAGAAAAGCTACAGAATGACACTGACCTTGTTTCAGATGGTTTATGATTTGAGTGGTAATAGTATAGAGGTCCCAAAAACCTAAACTCACATCAAATGATTGTAATTTATTAAATAAGCCCGCAAAGTATTTCATCGTAAACTGTTTTCCAACTTTATTCTCCTTGAGGGAAGAAACAGTCTGATCAGATGAGCAAGAGGTGTAACTGTGCATACAGTATGCAAGAGTGTAGCATAAGAGGGCAGTTAACTGGATTATTATCAGGAGCATCAATAATATTAACAAGAATATTGAGAATGTGTTATTTTTCATAAAAAGACACAATGAAATACAAGGAGTATACATGAAGACAAGCAGCTGGTTGTAAAGGCTGCCTGAACATTTGTAATGGGTAGAGATAGCTTGTGCATGAAAACATGGTAGCAGTGTCCCAGGTCACCAGTGCACAGCCACAGTTCATTATTGAGACTCCTGGGTCATTTGTAAAAGGGTCAGCAGTGTTCATTGAGGAGTTCCCACAGGTGACAGTTTGATTCTCAGACTGAATTTGTTCACTTCATCACAGAGCTACAACAGAAATGTTTAACTGGTGCTAATGACAGTCAGTGATTTGTCTACCAATTTACCAAAATGGAACCATGATGCATTTTAAGTGGAACAAGGAATGGTACATCAGCACAAAAGGTGACCTGAGACAAAGCCAATTATTTGGTTATTGTTAATTTGAGTTCCTTTCATTTCCATAATGCTTTACACAGGACATACTTCCCTTTTACAGATGAAAAAGTTCTATCTATGTTATGTACAGCATACTGCAATACAATAATGCCTCAGATTGATAATAATGTGGATAACATTTGAAGTACAGTTTGAAAGTAGTGATAATATGTATGAAAAGTTCTTAAAAAAAGATTGATAACAGTACCTGTCAGCCATTTTTATCACACAATCATTATTTTCCCAGCAGCCACCCTGACGATGCCGAGATGGGCTTTCATAACTTGGAGGATCGTATAACTGTCCTTGAACAGTACAAAAAACCAAAAAAAACCAATAATAAAATAAAATAAAAATGGGACAAAACCTTTTCTCTCTGCTTCCTTCACATTCATGCACACACTTTGCTTTCTCTTCACGTTAGTTCACACGTTCTTCTGTTGGTAGAAAAATACATACATATGATATATAAAAAAAGTACAATGATGACAAACATAGGTGGTGAAGTACAAGCTTCATCAAGTGCTTTCGTTATGACCCCGCCCCACCCCCCTACCCCAATTATCACATCTCTCTCTCTGGTTTCAATCTTGCTCTGCTGCAGATTCCTCCGTTTTAGTGCATTCTTGAACTGTTCCATCTCTTTTGTACTTTGGCCTCCGTCACAGGGAGGTTCCTCGGTTTCTTGCTGTTTGAAGGGAGGTGGGTGAAAATAAGGACACAATTTAGGAAATCAACTTTTAGATTCTGCCCCAGGCTTTAGCCACATCCCACTGAACACCACATCCTTTTCTTCCCACTGTTCCTCTTCCCCTGTGGTGTTTTTTCAGGCTCCGTTCCAGTCTTTCTCTTCCAGCCTCTGCTGTGTATGGCACAGTGTCTCTTTAAAGTCATTCAAAAATATTTACTCAGCCCTCCCTCCATTTTCTGATCAATACCAGCCCTGCCATCTCAGCTACAACTGAGAATCTCTGCAGTCTTTCATTCCTTGTCCTCCCCACCTTGTTTTGGCATGAAACAGATTCAGATTGATGGAGAATGTCCAGATTAAAGTGACCTGACTGTTTATGAAAATGAGTTTACTTTCTGGAACATGACTGTCCAGAAAATATCTTATTTTTTATTTTACAGAAACAATTATTTTAATAGTCTGATATTTTGAAGAATTTGATGACAAGAAAGAAAAGGGACACCAGTGAGCCTCTTTTATCAAGGTTCTTGGAGCAGTACTGCTGGTCTCAGATCTGTGTATTGTGGCTGTTTTACAAAAACATAACTGGTCCATTTAATTATAGTCGGAGTTGAGCTAAAACAGGATGCCATTGAGGTTCATGTCACTTTTTCTTCTCCACCTCATTCACAATGGTCTAAAAGCCAAAGCCCATTTCAGGTTAGGTTTTGTGAAATCTTCTCAGTGGAGAAATGTGACTGCAGGCTGTGGAATAAACTACCAACAGTATAACAGAGTCTTTCAACAGCATGTCTACTGAGAGATGCTTGCCACCAGTGGGCTCAGGAACTGAGAAACACAGAATTATATCTGTGCTTTAACAAGTAATTTAAAAGTGCATTCAGTATCCAAGTAAAAAAAAACCCGCCATAGGGTGGAAGAATAACTCATTTCAATAAACAGACCTATGTGAATTTAGGTCACACAAAGCCTTGGGAAAATCTAAACTGATCCCTTCTGAAAATCGTGTTCGTTTTTGCAAATAAAACTGTCAAGATGCTATTTTTACATGATCAAAGCCCTTCTTATGTTTCACATTCTGAAAAAACACACTGTGATGGGCTGAAACATCTCACAGTGCTTACTTTCAAATGACAAAACTGCATCTGATCAGCCATTGGATGTAGAAACTCTGCTATGAGCATCTGGTAGGATTGTAAAAGTGCCATGCTCTCATCAGCCTTTCACCTTGATGTTGACTGAGGGGAAAAATCCATTTGAATTACAAAATCACGGGAAAACATCTCTATAAAGCCACTCCCCACAGCTACAAAAATTATTAAATACTCTTGTGCATGATTGTTTGCATGTAAAGTAAAAACTTTTCACCCCCTGTGGCCAGTTTTTACCAGTAAGTGACAGTATTACTGAATGCATTTAAATTACTTGTGTAAAAGAACCTTTTTTCATCGCAGACATGATTAGCATTCCTTGAACTGCTGAGAAACACGACCTAGGAGTTCATGTGCTCCACCTGTATGGCTGAGGTGGACACTGTTAGGCAGAGGTCTTTGTGGACCACTGGCAGGTCGGCCACAGTAACCGGTTTATACTGGATCTCGCTGGCCGCCACTGTCTTGTACTGGTGCAGGTCAAAGGGACATGGAACTACAGCCTCTGTGGGCTGCTGTGGTGGCTGGTAGCTGCCAGGCGGTCCGGGGTTTTGGTTCTGGCCGGCACTGTTAGGATTGGCCTGACTTTGGAGCAGTCCTGCTCTGCCTGCGCCTCCTCTCCCTCGGCCACGGCCTCGGCCCCTCACTCCTCCCCCTCCTGGTGTAAGACCCTGGGCCTGTTGAGCAGCTACTGTTGCCGCCACCGTTAATGGGTCAGGGTTGTGCTTCCTCATGTGTTTCATTAGATAAGTCTCCTAGAAGTGGGGAGAGAAATGTCAAATGTATATTTTAAAACAGGCAATGAAAAAAGATAGAATGGAACTGAAGACCAAATCTAAATCTAGCACCAAAAAACCCCAAAAAAACCCAAAACTATTTTCCGTAACTTCAAAAGACAACACAACTAAATATAAATTATACAAATATTAAATCTAAAAAAAAAAGTGCTTTCATTTTCCATTTGTCAATGGTTGATAGTGTGCAACAATAAAAATATTTGATGCATTTAAGGAACTTCATAAGAAATGATTTTGTAAATCACATTACATATGCATTCTTTATACTTGCCTTCGAAGCATCACATATCAAGGTTTTCCTAACGATAGATGGCAAACTAGAACTAAACTAACTCTCCTCTTTGCTCCTGCTGCCACATAACCAGGCTGTTTTACAGCTGTCTGTATGTGATGTCTTCTCAATATCCAAGTCTTTCTCATTTCTTTCAGCTAAAACTAAACTGAAACCAAAAATCAAAACAAAATGCGAAATAAAAAGCAAAACTACTGAAGTAATGGCTTTAGAGTAACTGGTTTGAGAACCTACCGAGGTGTAGGACCGGTTACAGAGGCCACAGGAGAACAGCTTAGCGTGTTTGACAGTATGGGTGGACAAGTGAACCTCGAGGCTAGCGGCATCCGTGTAACCACGGTTACAGTTGTGGCACTTGAAGGGTTTGTCTTTGTTGTGCTGCCGACGGTGTGACTGACAAGAGACACACAAAAATGAAGAAAACAACCTATAAGCAAAATTTGCCCAGTGTGATGCTGAAAATATCACTGATACCCATTTTAAAGAGACGTTTGTGTTCATATATGATCTTTTTGTTTTTTTCAGCTTATTTACCTGAAGGTTAGACAACTGAGTGAAAGCTTTCTCACAGCCAGGATGGTTACACTTGTATGGTCGGTCACCAGTATGAATCCTACCAGGGGACAAAAATCAGTTAGATAACCATTAGTTTGTAAAAAAAAAAAAAAAAAAAAAAAAAAAAACCTGGAAAAAGGTTGCTTTACATTTTCACCATTGAACAAAATTTTCTGGGCAGACAGTGCTTATGACAGGGATCATCTACTTGATCTGTGGTTGGATTGAAGGCCTGCTGCGCTAGATCTGACTGGATTTTGCCATGATGGTTTTGTATTCGCTACAGACACAGACCAGTATCATCTTTAGTTTGAAAAATGGAGGGAATGCCATAAGGACTTTAAAGATGTAGAGGAAATTATGCGCTTCCATATGCATAAAATGCAGTTTAGCACCTATGTATGTAGTATCCAAATGCATTTTGACAATAAGACCAGAGCATCTCCACCTGTCGCTGCAGCAGCTCAGGTCTAGCTTATCAACAACTGATAAGTCATTCAACAAAGCAGAAAACAAAGCTAATGGCATTCATTAAATTCAAAAAAACAATTACGTATGGGCTGCTCAGATGATACTCAACACAGTAGAGTCTGGCAGCCTGAAAACTTATTTCACCACCACATTTAATAGGGGTGAAGGCTCTGTATCTGTCTGAATGCAAATAATGCTGTTACTTTTGTTTTTCATTGTAGTAACATAACACAAAATACACTACAGTACGTCTAATTGGCTAGTTTATTCACTTGTAAGATACTGCTTAGACATACAGCAGTGTGCAGAAGTCCAAGACAAACATTAGGTTTGATGTTTTAAGAAAGTTCAAATGTCCACACACATATTTGTCAGTCACTGTATTAACATCCAGCCTGGATATGTGAAGTATTTATAATGGGCGAAATTTCAAATGTCTATAAAAACATAAATTTTGTTTCAATTTACTTCAAACTTGACACATATATAGAGGTAGTTTATGTGCTGACATCAGCAAACACAGACATGACGACATCAGCTGGATCCATGCCAAAATAAGCTACAATACATGCGAGGGGCGGGGTTTGTTGTGTGGTTTGTTTGTGTGGAACCACTTGTAATTGTTAATTGGTAGCTTGTTAATTTTCTGATGTTTTATAGCAGGTTTCCTTCAACACATATCAGATGTTTATAATTATTTGTGCAGCTTTCTGTCATAGGATCAGAGGTCACACTAAATACAGACTTTAACCTTTACAACACATTTATTCCACATATTTCCGATATTTTCTCATTGTGTGTGAAGAAAATAGAAATAAATATGTATTTCTTATTTCAATCCTGCAAAGACAACAAAGCTTAATGTAGCCTAAGACTTTTACACAGTACTGTACAGTTATATATTTACGAGTCTGAGGTAAAAGATGCTGTGTGTTTGCTGTTTTACTACTCTTTACCATATATTCTGTTTTATTTTCATTATATAATAACAGACAGTATAAAGTATATGGAGATATGACTATTTTAACTATTTTGCTCATTCCTAATGAGTAAGATCATACCTTCTGCTCTGAAATGTGTGATACATGTGCTCATAAACAGGTGCTACAGCTCCCCACATACCTGCTGCCACATATAAAAACACATCCAGCCACATAACCCCCCTGAGCCCAGACCAGTACCGTGTGTGCTGCTGTAGGTGACTGAGCTGCCTGAATGTTTTCTGGCAGTAGGAGCAGCTGTAGGGCTTGGCCCCGGTGTGGATGCGGATATGCTGGGACAGGTAGCTGGAGTTGGCAAACGACTTGGAGCAGTGGGGACACTTGTGGGGCTTGGCCTC
Source organism: Ostorhinchus rueppellii (assembly GCA_030068375.1). Lineage (NCBI taxonomy): Eukaryota > Metazoa > Chordata > Actinopteri > Kurtiformes > Apogonidae > Ostorhinchus > Ostorhinchus rueppellii. The sequence continues at coordinate 32,618,303 of JAQQZY010000003.1, forward strand.
AGTGTGGTTTCTAACAACGGACGCCGGGATTGAAGGGTTGGAGGGGGGTAGAGAGAGAGAGAGAAACAGAGAGAGAAACAGCGAGAGATTTTTAAGCTACAGCATGACCAAACTTCATAAAGACCAAATCATGCGTTAATTTTAACAGGATCTGCGACCAAACGTCTTGGTCAGAGATCATTTCAGGTCTGACAGTGTGCTCTTTGTGCTGTGTCTGAGTTATGAAAACACAGAACGAGAACATACAGCAAGCACAGTCACGCTTTCCTCTTTCTCTCTCTCTCTCGCAGTCTCTCTCTCTCTCCACTTGGTGTGCTCTGTTTTGAGTGGAGTGTGAGTGTGTCTATGAGTGTCTGACTCTGCTGCAGTCAAATTGAAATGCAAATACAGGACGAGTGGCGGGCCAGTGCAGCGCCTCATCTTGCTTAGAATTAATAGCTTGAAACCCACAGAGAGAACTCAGTGCATGGTTCTAAGGGAAATGAAAAATGAAGAAGGCAAATGACAAGGTCAGAGGTAAAATTAAATCGTTTGTAAGACTCATGACAGCATAAATGGGTAGAAAGTGATTTAATGCCTTGTTTGAACAAAATTTGTAGTTTTATGTGATGTAGTACTACTTTAATGTCTAAATTGAAGATGAGCCTGTTTGGAAGCATAACCATGGTGTGTAAGACATGCAGGACCGGCTCATGTATATAATTTTAAGTTATTATTCAGTTAATAAATGTACTGTTTCTTAATACAACAGAGTGCGGCGGTAAATTCTAACACTAGTGCTTATTGATTTCATGTTGGTTTCATTTTGCAATTCTGTAACATCATCAATATACAATCCAATTAAAAGAGAGACTACAGTTAATGCAACTTTATAAAAATAATGTTATTTTTTCAGATTATAACCATAATTTATTTAAAAGTTAAAATTGAGACCATTTGGATTTTAATTCTAATGAAATACCATTGAAACCTGTATGTGATATTAACATTCATGCCATCTGAGAACTATGTCCTTTATCAGAGATGTCATTTCAAATTTTAATTGGTCAGTTTATTTTAACATTGAATGTGGCTCTAAAAAGATGTCTGAAAGGTGCCTGAAACCAAAGAGGGGAAGTGGAGAGGGGTTGAGTGAAGGCATAGGTGGTTCCAAAAACAAAAATATGCAACTAAGAAAAGGAGCATGCATGCAGTATCAAGCCAAAACTGTGAAAGTTTCAACAGTAATAAGAGTAAAAGAATAAAAGGAAATGAGTAAACGATCACATGCTGAATTAAAATATACTGTATTGTGGAAGTAGCTTAAACTGAAAGTTCAATTCTCCAAGCATTTAAGTGTATTTACATCCAAATGCTGAATGTTCTAAGAGGGTTTCAGCTCATAAAATATTCACCGTATGTTAAAGCTCATGATTTAGAGTAGTTTATGTTCTTATTGTCAGTGTTAAATAAAGGATTCTTTACTGATCAGTAGATAAAAGAAACAAACTAATAGCCTATATTTAAGTTGGATCAACACTGTGCAAAGAGCTTTACACTGTCAACACTCTCCCAAACCATCCCAGCACATCCTCCTCCCACCACCACATACACATGCTGCAAGGGAAACACACACATACAGCCACAGGTCCACATAACCCCCCTGAGCCCAGACCAGTACCGTGTGTGCTGCTGTAGGTGACTGAGCTGCCTGAATGTTTTCTGGCAGTAGGTGCAGGTGTAGGGCTTGGCCCCGCTGTGGATGCGAATATGCTGGGACAGGTAGCTGGAGTTGGCAAATGACTTGGAACAGTGGGGGCACTTGTGGGGCTTGGCCTCAGTGTGGGACTTGGCATGGATCTGCATGTCTGACTTGCTGAAGAACGTAACTGCACACATCCGACACCTTGACAAATGAAAGAGAAGAAAATCATGATGTGGTGGCGATGTAAACACTTATTATACTGGCAGGGTGTTCGTTCTGACTGTTCCATATTCATCTGATGCCACCAGCAACAGTTTGCTTCTATGACCCAAACATGTGCTTTTTACCTGTAGGATTTGGGACCGTCTTTGTTGGTGTGTTCATCTTCATCATTTGAAAGGTCATATGGGTCAGCAGGATGGTGCTATAACAACACAAATTCATTTAAGATTTAATTGATTATTTGTGTAATGAAAAAAAAAAAATCAATGAGAGTTACAGTAGGAGTCTAAAAAACAGAGTGTAAGTGTGAAAAAAAAAAAGTCCTTCACCTGTCCACCAGCTGCGAGGTGGGCCAATATTAAAGCATCACTTCCTGGAGGGAGGACTCCACCCACTCCGGTCACTCTGCCCATCATCTGTTTGCTCTTCCTGCCTCGTTTTGATGGTGTTGGCATGACAACTGCAGGAGGGACAGCAAGATCCTCCTTCTTGTCTGAGAGAAGAAAGAACACAATAAAGAAAATGAAAATGACAGGAGTAGCAGAGAATGAAGCAGTTAGGGAGAACTGGCTCAAGAAATAGACACTTCACCTACTGGGTGAGCTGCTTCATTAGGACAATGCGTTTTGAATGATCAAAGACTTGTATTTGTGTGGTACATGGGTTGGTATATACCAAAGGCTGTCAGACGGGATTTATTGAAAAAATGTTGGATGGAAAACTTAAGACACATTTATCAATACGTCAATATTTTGCATTTTGAATGACTGAGTCAGTTTTAAAAAGCAGATTCTAAAATTAAAATATTTTCTGGTTCCCTCACTTCCTCTGTGATTGTAATCTGAATTTTTAGGGATTGTGGATTAAGCAAGACATTTGGGGGCATCATCTTCACATTTAGGTAACACTGATGAATTTTTTTTTTTTTTTTTTTAGAATTTTACTCATATTTTGTAGACCAACAAATAACTGACCGATTAATCAACAATGAAAACACCCACAATTAGTTGTGATGTCAAGGAGTAATCCCACCTAATGTGTGACCTACACCAGGTAATGCAGTATAAATCTGTTGTTCCCCAAAAAATCAAAGGTCAGAGATAGCAATTACGCTTACTATCACTGCTGAACTGTTGTGTATTACCTGTACTTGATGCGTGCAATGCAGACACTATCATGGTGGTAGCAGTTGGGGGTCCGGTAACAAATGACTGTGTGGAGGCAGTGGGGACCAGTGTGCCTTGAGGGGTGGTAATGACTAATCCCGCTAAGAGGGAAGAAAAAAAAATATAACAGTGATCTGGCATAACAGGTACAAAGTCAAAAATAAAAATATTTTCAACACATATGGCAATCAGAGGCACATAAATTATAAAGAACAGACAGAATTTGATACAAATATATTATCAGGTAATTGATGTGCTACTGATCATCAGTAATTAAGAATCACTTCTTTGAAATGCGTTTAAGACTTGACAAAATGTATTTAAAGTTGTCATATCGAACTGGAAGGAGTAAGCAAATACATTTAATTCATTCAATAAATGTTATTTTAAGTAAAATACAGGATGCATTTAAAAAATAAAATAAATGACAGAGCTTTTTGAAACGGATTGTGATTAAAATCGGCTGAATTCAAGCCAATGCAGAAGATTTTATCTGCAAAAGGATAAAATATGATTCCAGCAATCTTAAAAATTCTAAATTCTGATAATCAAACAGATCAGTAACATCTTAAAAATTACATTATAAACAAATTACTTAATTAAAGTTATATCCATCCTGAGAAGACATACCGACAGACTTGATGTAATGCTAATATTTAGGAAATTATTAAAAAAAGTCTTTGACAACTTCTCTCAATTGCTGCAAGTAAATCCTACTGACAGCTGCACAGAATTCATACTATAACTAATGAAATAAAAAGCAACTCCTTTAATAAATGTATGGTGTCCCTTTTCTAACGCACCTGCATAAACTAATAGTAAAAAACAAAAAAATAAGACAATTAAATTGTTAAGACCCATGATATTGCAGTAGCAGGGGCACTGTGATTCAGATCATACAGGACAGAAAACAGCACAGCTAACTGCTCACCTGCAGTCATGATACCTGTGGAGGGAACAGGCACAACGGTGACATTCTGGGAGGTGTGTGACTGATGTAGATGTCCCCCGACTGCACTCAAAGCTGTGCTGCCACTGCCTCCTACTCCTGTATTACCCCCACCTCCTTCCTGTTTGGGGACCACACGCACCCCAGCCCCTCCATCCACTGAACTGGGGATGGCGAGCACAGCTGTGGGGTAGTGGGGCGAGGAGGTGGAAGACGCAGAGGAGTGTGGGAAGGAGGGTGCATTGGTCTTCTCTGGACCTAGCTGCTCCTTTGTCTTGTTCAGGAACATGGCGTTCTCGATCTAGATAAAAGTGAATGGGAGGGTGGGTGGTGAAAGGAAGGAAAGGAGGAAGGGTGAAGAGATTAAGAAGAGACCAGTGTGGGACAGGTAAGGGTAAGATTTAATGAAGAATGGGGCGTTCAAAATGTAGGATCCGTGGAATTAAATATAATGGATGACATCCACAGGGAGAAAGGTCCAAAATACAAAGGAAAAAGAAAGATGAAGAACAAAGGTTAAGAAGAATCAAAGATGGATTATGTTTAGAGTGGAAAAAACACAAGAGCAGTGAAAAAGATGGGATATAAAAAAAAGAATAGGATTGCAAAAGAAGTGAAAGGTTAGTGAGGAACACAGTGAAGAAAATAAGGGGAGGAGGAGAAATAGGGAAGGAAGAAGAGGCAAAAAGGATGGAGTGAATAGTGGGAGGTGGTCAGATTCAGTGGAAGACAAGAGAGAATGAAGGCACAGTGAGATGCAACAAGTAAAAGAAAAAAGAACCAAAGAGGAGTTGAAGAGGTGAGAGAGGAGAGGGACGGGGTGATCACATGATCAAGCCAAATCATTGCCTGTTCAAGAACTCATTAAAACATCTTCTGTGTGAGATTAAGCCAAGTTCACCGAATAAGCGTGTGTTAGTCGGCAATATTATTACAAAAAATAGTGGGTCAAGTCAGTGTCAGGTGTAATGATTAATGTTTTTCCAAAAACATTCAAACTCGCTTTTTGGTATTTTTGACATAACACATTTCACTAAACCATGTGTATTTCAAGACAATTCCAACAATAAGGTTGTCTCTACCTGTCCTTGTACAGTGGGGACGGGAGACCAAAAGTATGATGAGTTGAAATGGGAATCGTCCATTATTTCTGTAATTAAAAAGCAACACACTTAGAAAACACCTGCCCTCCTCCTCATTATTCTGCCTTTGTTTTGTTATCTTCATGTGAAACGAGACCATGCATGGCTACGTTTCAATCATCTTTGTCTGATTCCTTTCCATGTATCCTCACCTCCACCAGCAGCTACACTAAACATGAGTTGTAATTGTCAGGATCTGTGAACAGCAGTTTTTCTAACAATTTGGTGACCATCTAATTTAATTTAATTCCAAACCAGACGTATAGTTTATTAATAATTTGACTGGTAGTAAGAAAATCCTTTTTTGCGTTGCTGGTGCAATTTATGCTTTCAAAATCAATTCAAAGAAGGATGAGGATGTGAGAGGAATCAAGCAAAGTTGTTCAATTTCTGGAAATCAGAAAAATCTACAGGAGGACAAAAGAGGCACGAGTTGAGAAAATGATAATCAGTCTTTGAGGCTCATTAAAAGGTTTTGTAAAACAGCTCATGCACCTCCTCAGTAGTATCTTACACAGTATGTGTTGCTTTTAACAAATTGCACCACCTTACAGAGGTTGCTTTGTAAGCAACATGTGAATGTGTCCTATTTTGGAAAATGACCCAAACATATAGTGTCAAGATGCTTTTACCCTTTAATGCCTAGATAAATGACATTGGCTATGTTCTCCCAAACTAGCACAGCAAGTAGTAACAACAACCACCTTATAGTGCATGTGGTTTGTTGAAGACAACACTCACTGTTTAAAAAGACTCAATCTTTTTTGCCTTTTGATTGCATGTATCCTGTTCATGTCCTGCTGACACATAAAATATTTTCTTAAAGGAAAAAAAAAAAAGAGCTAAGTGTCATTGTTGTGATCAAGCATCCACATATCAGCTTCTGCTGTAGATAAGCAATAAAAATAAGTTGTCGATTTGACTGTGCTTTCGTGAAGATAGCAAATGCCATACACGGTATAAATACTGCTAACATACCAAGAAAAGCATGCACATCATTAGGTGTTAGTAAATGTAGATTGACATTTAACATGACTTGTAAATTTATTAGAGGGAACACTGACCCATGAAAAAGTTAACTTTAACATAACAAAAATAACATAACTATGGCATGCAAAAAAAGAGAAAAGAAAAGCATGTGCCAATGCATGACATTGACGTGTTTTAGTTTTCTTTTTTTTCATGAGTCTCCTCTCCCCTATGCAGATGCATAACCTATAAATAAATGATGGGACAGACATATAAAGCTAATTAATTAATTTCCCACATGCTACAGGTTTTTGACAAGTCAGCGTCAGCTCGATGGGGATATTTATAGTATAAATCAAAGTCAGTGTTTCAGTGGACTGAGAGCCATTTTTTAACGAGGGAAACAAGCTGGCTGCACAACTATGGTACTGCTAGCAACGAGCTAAGAGTAGCAGTGATTGATGAAATGTGCAATACTGATCAGTTTAGGTGACTCGTTTAAATGGGTGAGTCCCCAGAATAAACATTGAACATCGGTGTGTTATAGTGCATCTACGTCGTTTGACGGGAGCTTGGATATATTTCACTTATAAACAAACAAGCCTAGCGTTAGCTAGTTAACGCAACAAGACAAGGGAAGCTAGCTAACTTGCCTCCATTAATTTTCTCCTTTTGTTCGCTGGCTTGCTCTAGCTACAAGAAGGCCTGCATAGTCATATGCTTAACTAGCTTGCCGCTTGGTAAACACAAACACCCTTGCTCCCTACGCCTTCATTCCTCACTCCCTGCTCATCTCGCTGAGAGAAAATAAAAAAAAGAGAAAAAAAAAGTCTCGTATAAAAAAAAAAAAAAAACGAAGACAGAAAAAAACGTCGACGCCGTTGCCTCTGTAGGAGACGCAGCTTCATGCAGACTTCCGGCGGTTGGGACGACGGTGCTCTCAGACACACTGAAAATAACAGTTAATGAACAGCCGACTAATAACTCCTCTGTAAATTACCGGTAAAAGCGATTCCCCGTCAACCCCCCCGGTGCTTCCTCGGGTCGGGACAGTTGGGAAACTTTGTCCAAATCCGCCCCTCAGATCAGACCCCTCAGATATCCCTTTTTTTCTTCGGGTTTTTTTTCCTTTTTTTTCCCTCCAGCTCTATTCAGCAGAGTGAAGGCAGTCAGACTTCAACTACTGCACTGCCGGACACACCTTTCAAAATAAGATACCTTGTACATTGGAAGTAAAAAGTGACATCATATTCAAAGTCTTCAAAATCATTTTCATTTTCATAACTTTCGCCCACCTCGAAATTATCTACTAATAACACATGATTAAGAGTTTTACAACATGCGATGCATATCTTATGTAGTGCATTTATTATAAAACGAGCTTTTCTTCTGCGCAGTTTTAAGTTTTATTTTGAAAAAACTTCCGGTGTTAGCATAGCTACCTTCAGCTAACTTGTAACAGCTGTCAACATCCTACAGTGCCTTCCGGTGTATTCACTGTGCATCAAGATGATCAATTGTAATATTTGGACGCCATATACGTTTCATTCAGACACATGTATTTAATCAACATTTAACGTAATATAAAGCAAAAACCCAAGCCCTAGTTGTCCAAGCAATGGGGAAGATAAATGACCAAGGAGAACAAATTTGTGTATTTAAAAGATAAAACACCATGTTCAGTCAGAGATGCTCTGATATCAGCCATGTGAGATCAAAGGCTGCACAGAACTCGTAACTTTATTTGTTGAACTATTTTATGGTATCCCTGTATTCCACTCTGTAGTCCACCCTGTGGCTAAAAAATAAGGGCTTAAAGCTACACTTTGCATTTGTTAATTGGGAATTTAACAAGATTTCTCTTTGTTTCCCATCATAAAAAATCTAACACTGAAGGTGTTAAGACAATGTTATTTCTTATAGGTATGTTTGTATGTGAAATCTGTTGAGTCCACTGTCACTTCTGATAATGGGTAGTTATCAATATATGGGCACTTCAGCTTTGACAAATTAACAAATGGTGCATTTTGTTAGGACTTAGTAAGTCTTATTAGGTTATTAGGTATAACCTGGTACCACGCACAAGGTATCATTGTTACAAAAATATTTATGTATTTAAGTATCAATGCACAAAAAATGAATATGAATATTGTTGTGGAAATTATAGGACAAAATAAAAAGTAACTATTTTCAGGAACAATAGAGGACACATCTAGTAGTTTGTCTGTTGCAATTTAATGACAAATATATACACAGTTGTAAAATTACAACACATTTTTGCTGAAATGCACAGAGAGCATCTAAGAATAATAAGACTCCAAGTTTTACCTATGAAATACAGTGATTATCAGTAAAACTCTAATAAATAAATTAAATGGAGACAACAAAAGAAACACAGGAACTGTTGTTGGTAGGAGTTAGGAGACTTCTGATTGTGAAGCCAACACTGTTACAATGGTGTATGGCGTATATATGCCTTAAGTACATTTATATCCATATGCAGTACCACAATAGAATATCACTGACATAAAATATCCAGCACAGAAGCACAGAGATTACACTTCCCTTCTCCTCTTTTGGTTCTACAGTGAAGCAGTACAGAGGTCTCAAGTGTCCTGACAGACAGCGTATTTAAAAAGAATAAATTGAGGTTCAGCAGTAACAGGAGTGTTCCTTTTTCAAACAAAGCTTTGGGAAACTGAATTAATATACATGTCTGTCAGACTTGACATGCAGAAAAAAAATAGTCATACATAGATCATCATTGAGGTGATTTATGCTGTTGTCACACAGCTAAATACAACAAAATGTAAAACGTGACTGATTTTCAAAGACATAACTAAAACAACTCAAAACAAACATTACAATTAAAAACAGATTGAAAGAGAAAATTACAGCTGATATACATCTCATTTAAGATTCAGACAAAAAGGTGATGGTGAGGTAGAGGGCAACATTGTTATACGATTATTGTATAAGGCAAATTGGAACTAGCATTTCAGTGGTAGTGCTTCAACTTTTATTAGTATATCATCTGTGACTCTGAGATAAGCAACTACTATACAACTGCAGGGATTCGAACAATATACAGTACCTTTGTAAGTGAAAATAGCAGTTATTAAATAAATACAGCAAAATAGTGTTATTTTTTTCTCAAGCAGTAAACAAGTAAAATAAGAATTCCCCCCATTTTCTTCTACTTTTTCCTGATTCAGGTCATTAAATCCCATTTCTCAATTCCAGATTTATATCTAGATGAATTGGTCAGTTGCACTGGTAATTTCACTGCTACGAAAGGGGGTTAATACTATGCATTTAGTAACAGTTACGTTGTGTTTCAAAAGCCACAACCTTTACCAAAGATGCTACATAATTGGCCCAAATAACAAAAAACTAGTATCCAATATACATAATTGAACTTCATGATACTTAGATCAGGAAATTCAGATTCGCACACCTGCTCTGGCCTTGATCTGCTATGTTCAGGGTCACTGAGGAAAACACAGAACTGTTGACTCTGACTAGTGACCAGACTGTGGAACATAAATGACCGAATGCGTTTTCTATCATTGGTCTCAACACATCATCAGAGTCAAATGGTGTGTTGATATGGTAAAAAGTAAATTATTTTATTTGGAAGCTTTCTCATTTCCTTGTAACATAATGTGTATTTACATTCTATGTATTATATATCTGATGCTGTTGTCTGAATGGACTTACAGTGACTCAAGAGCTTCCATGACAGCAGACTAACAGGTCTAAAGTGACACTTAGTGCAATCACAATAAATTAAAATCAATTACATAAAATCATATACATCATGTATTTAAGTGTTTAATACTATTTGAACGACCTACAGTCAGAGAAGACTGTGTCAGTGGACATGCATTTTTATTGTCTGAGAAAAACACAGTAAAGAGCTTCTTCTAATATTCTAATGCCTGAGACTATATTAATATACAGTAGTGGTATGCCTTAAATAATCTGAAGTCATGAACCTAAATTAATAATGTGACTGGCTCAGTAGGATGAGACCAGGAGATATCAGCAGATACTGGAGGTGTAGAATACTATTAAAAACAGAAAGCCAAGACAGAATTTAAACTGTAGGGCTCTAAACTGATGTCTAAGTTTTAATTACCTGTGAATTTACAATCACCTGAAAGTTTAAGACAAACAAAATGATTATCCCCAACATTACAATTCTGTCAAAAATACAATACCAGTGTTTTTTTCTCCTACCTACGCATTCCAAGCCATCATACCAGACAATCTAGTGTTAGTAGTTTTAGTAAATTAAGCTTTTAAATGTAATGTTGGTATTCAATTTTCATGTTAAGATGCACTTAAGGTTTGGCAGCAAGGCAGCAGACACAGGCAGTTATGGACAAGAGACAAATATCCTCATTAGTGTTTAGCACATACAAAACATGTGATGTAGAGGGAAGAAGGTAAGACAGGACATTAAGACTGGTGACATTGAAGAACAGAACACACACTGGCTACAGTTGTGTTGATTTGTTACTTGTTCAAAGACAATATTAAAAATGTGGTCATGACACTATTTGCTCAGTCCCTGGACAATTACACTGAATGTAAAGTAGTGTCAGATGATATTGATGTGATGTGAAATGTAGGTTAATTGTTTTTGAAACAGCAACAGGAACTGTAGCCAGAGAAACATAATATATAGGCCCAGAAAGAGCTGAGTCTTTGACAAAATACACGACAAAAACACACCAAAAAGCTGACAGAGCTACGCAGTTTATAGAAGGTGTAAGACAGAAGAGATGGCAGTAGAGGAAATGTGTTAACAGATTAATGCAGAGGGTCCGAGCAGCAGCTGATAAATGGGACCACAGATCGCTTTAGTGGATTCTTTTTAACCTGTACGAGTGGTCACCTGGAAAATGGAGAGATGAGAGTCAGATCAGAGAACAGTGTGGTTCAGTATCACCCGCTTAGGTTTCTGGCAGAAGAAACTGTCGTCATTTACAGAAAATTTAAGTGTGATACCTGGGAAATGTTGACGCCAGTCAGTTTCTCTACCGTCTCCGGGAGGCGGGTCATAATGTCCAGGATCTCTCCTGACAGTTTGGCTGCACCCACCTCTCCACCTCCACTGGACACCATGGTCACCTTGTTGGCTTCACACAGAGGTTTGCTGATCTCTTCTGCCATCTAGTGGAATAAAGAAGTATTTAAAATGTAGCCTGGTGGCTGGGAATACTCTGCTGAAGTACTAAAAGGATGAATTGTTTTGTAGCACAGTAGCAGGACAGTTGTTGGAATTCCCTCCTCTACTAGTGCATTAGTGCTTTTAACAACCCTTTTGCTAAATGAAACAACCTCCAAGCAGAGGTGGCAATCTCAGCTCCATAAAATAAAAGTCCTGCCATGTATTGGTTCTACCCGTTCACTTAACACGGGTGATTCCACTGATCTACCTGGATGAGGAGTTGTGCTCATGAAAATGGGCCATTCAGTGAATGGTTGGAACAAATACATGGCAGGACTTTTACTTTCTGGAGCTGGGATTGCCACCTCTGCCTCCAAGCTGCATCTATGCCCTAAAAACAGCAAGTTACAACAAAGCATTTGCATTCTTCTGGAGGATTTACTTATTTTAATTCCAGGACCTATTTCTCAAGTTTCCTAAACAGTACTAGCCTTTATGTTTCACAAAGTATATCTGAAATTATTTTCTTATGTTGTTATGTCGGCCTATCTAAAGTCCTCTAAACACTGCGGGAAATATGCAAATCTGAGGTTTATTGCTTCTCATGGCTCCGTGGTAGAGCCATGTTACCCAGTGCATTACCACTCCTCAAGAGCTGCAGCGAGACCCTGAAAATGCAAAGTAACAACAAAGACATGTGCCATTTTCTTTTCTAGGGATTTACCCATTTCAATAACATGACAATTTCCTCATGTGGCAATGTTCCACCAAACTAACTTCTGCATTTTCACCCCCAGCCTGCTTATAAAATCCTGTAACCGCTGCTTCTATATGTGAATCTGAAATGTCTTGCTTCTCACCAGAGGCAGCTTCTCCAGCAACATGTCCACCATGGCTCCATCCTTGTATTGCTGGAAGGCCTCTGCTTTCTTTGCCATTTGTTCTGCCTCAGCGCGACCCCTGGCCTCCACTGCAAACGCCTCAGCCTCACCTTTCATCTGGTGGAAAGAACAGGACAGGTTTACCTCACCACACAACAGGCAACTCCTAACCTATACGTTTGGTAAATTCATCTTAAACAGGGGCACTTGTGGGCGGCAGCTGTGGTGATTTGTGTTTTTCAGGTGGAACTCACCCTGATGGACTCAGCTTCAGCCTCTGCTTCCATGATCAGTTTAAGGCTGGTAAGACAGGAACAGAATAACATATGGTTCAGCAAGTCTGGCTGATATTAGTAACTGATATTCTCATCAAATATCAAAGTTGGATACGTCTGAACCTGTATACATCTACTGTACCTGTTGTCAAAACTAGTTTCAGGTAGTACTGTAGCTATTTCTGATCGGATTTTGTGACACCATTTTACATCTCAAAGAAGAAGAAGAATCATACTCAATGATTTCCTATGATACCACAATTGACATGTTGCATAAACAGTTAATAAAATACAATCCGTCTATATGTAACAGCCTGAACACAGGAAGTAGAAACATGAATAAAATAAATAGAATAGGAATGGGAGTGATATAAGCTGGCAGAACAACTTTTGTGATGATACAGGCATGTAATCATCACCAAAAAAGGGCCTCAGAGTAACATCCCCCAGCAAGACAGAATATTCACTATCTCGCACTTTTATTAGAGACATTTTTTTTTTTTTTTAGGCAGAACACCACTAAGTGAAAAAAAAAGGTTCTGTAACTCACCGTTGAGCCTCTGCCAGTTTCTCCAGGCGGTATCTCTCAGCCTCTGCTGGTTTCTTCACCTTGGCCTCCAGCTCTTTCTCCCTGCGGGTGATTTCCTGCTCCTGAAGTGTGATCTGCTGAGTTCGCTCCACCACCTGGACCTGCATCTTCTCCTCCTCGATGCGTTGTTTCGTCTTTGCTACCTAGTAAGTGAAAAAAAAAAAAAAAAGTGAAAGTTTAGACATGGTTGAACTGCTCCACCCCCATACATGGACCATTTTGCACCTTCATAACATGTCTTGATGCTACAACACTGACCACTTTACTTCCACCAGTGAACTATTGTCACTGCTCATGTTTTTGCTGTACACACACTACTGAACCATCACCTAAAGCTGTTGATGCTGTGTATTATGCAATATTGTACATAGAGTTCATTTATATTCTATTTTAGAGGATTTTGTAGTGTTTTTTTTTTTATTGTATTCTATTCTATTTAGCTGTTATCAGTTGTTTTTTTCTTTCTCCATTTATTATTTTAGTCCTACACATACTGCATACACAGAGACCTGGGAAACTGTGTTTTGTTCTCATATCACATGATTTGAATGAAAATAAAGCTGAGTCTGGTCTGACATGGCATATAATTAAGTCAGAGTTTGGCAGCTGCTGATAAAAGCTAGGTGAGATCATTATAGGCAAATCCTAGCAAAAGGATGAGTGATCTGGCCAAAATATGTGATCCTTTGAATTTTGGTATTGAAGACAACACAGACACTACAAATAACTGATGGGTTTCTCTGACATGAAGAGTTAAAAAGTTGTACTTGTGAACAATCACTCATTAATGAAAACCAATGCAAACTCAAGTATTCTTTAAAAGGAGATCTGAAGAGCATCACAATGTGTACATCTATATTTCTGGCACTTAATCAAGCATTAGTCTAGCAATGTTCTGTAAAACAACAACAATATTTACAGTTTGGCATGTCATATAGTGAATGCGATTAATATATAGTTTACAAGTTACTTCCAGCAGTAACTAGTCTTTGGATAAAAAAAACAAAACAAAAAACGAGTACTTCGGTCACCTCTCTCCTCCAGTTGCTGTCATGCTATTGCCAAATGCCTTATATAGTGATAACTGTTGTGGTTTTGAAAGCAGGTCTTTGTCCACCAAATTGCTGCATTGTTTAGATGTACTTACAGTAAACCAAAAGAGAGAACTATGAAAGCATTTATCCAGTTTGAAGTGTGCTATTCTTAGGGATGCACCTCTGTCAGAGAGTGTATGTCATGCAAAGTTTAGACACAGAAGTAGGACAACATGAAACAACTCAAATGACTGGATAGAGACATGTATAAGATCTGTTCCCATATAAAATTCTCAGATCAAACTTTCCTCGGTCTGACTTTATTTTGCCGTCACCTGCAACTGGTAGGCCATCTCTGACTCCGCCTTCTTTGTGTTGACCTCGATGTCATAGGCTGCCTTCTTCAGCTCATAGTCCCTTTGAGCCTTGGCCATGTCGATCTCATTCTTATACTGAGCCGAGACTTTCTCCTGCATCGCATGGGCCTCCTGTAGAGATGGGAAACATAAAATAAATAAATAAAAAAATTATTTAAAAAAAAAAAAAAAAAAAAAAGAGAGGAAAACAAAACCAGAAACAGAGGACAGAGTGGGAAAGCAGGGGTCAGTAGCAGTAGAAAATTAAAATACTTCAGAGTTCATACAGCTGTCCTCAGTGGCAAAGAAAAACAAAGCGAAAGATGAGTACTTCAAGAACAAGATGGATATGATTTTAGCATTTATTGTGCAAGAATAAAATAATCTCTACTGTGGAGACAAAGTTGTGTAGAGTATCTCACCCTGATCACAGCATCTCTCTTGTTCTGAGCTTCTCCAATGCGAGCATCTTTCTGAACCTGGGCTGTCCGGCCTTTACCCAGAGAATGGAGGTAATCCTGAACATCAGCAGGAAGAACATTATTTCAGCCAGGATTCAAAATATTGGAAATGTTCCTATGCTTAAGGTAGTTTTTTTTTTTTTTTTTAGCTCATTTGTGCAATAATAACATTTCCCATGTGCTTACCTGATCATCATGAACGTCTTTGAGCGTGTAGCTGACCACACTGATGCCCATGTTGACCAGGTCAGAGGAAGCCACCTTGAAAACCTGTTCTGAGAACTTTTTACGGTCCTTGTAGATCTCCTGTAGGTGGGAGGAGTAATCTAGAAGTTAAAGATGTGCAGAACCAAAAGAACACTGAACCGCCACATGGCAGTAACAGTAAAATAATTATTGAACTTAATCTTTGTCTTTAATTTAACATGAATGGAACATGAAAAGAATAACATTGATTCACATATGTGTTATTAGTCACACTTGATGTATTTTGGGCAAATTCTTGAATCTATTTAAGAACAATCTACATCATGAAGTGAAATAGGACGGTGATGCACTTCAGTAAAAGTAACATGCTTCGAATAAAGTTTGAACTTGACAATCTAATGACACAAAACCATCAAGTCCTCACTTCAACTGTCAGGTGGGCGATGATGGCTCGCTGATGTCCCTCCAGTGTCTCCAAGGCGATCTGAGCGATCTCTGCCTCTGACTTTCCCATGAACATTTGGCAGGCAGCAGCAAGCATTTGTTTATTCTGACCCTGGATTTTCATCTGTGAAACAGCAACAACCAAATCTGTTTATCAGTAACAGTAAAGACAGGTGGGTTAAAACAATTACATAACAGTTCTTATTGCACTCATACTATTTAAAAAGAATCATGAGCTGATAAAATGTGCTTTCTTTTAATACCATTTCACTTCTTCCCCTATTTAAACTCTTATGTATGTATTATGTGTTATTATTTTTACTCAAATATACAAACAACTGCTTCATGATGACAAATACTGTATGACAGCAGATCTGTTTGTGTCTGACTGAAATACAGGTGACACATGAAGAGGTTAGGCTTACTAACTGGCAGACAAAAGCAGGTAGTGTAACTTAACACCATAAACTGCTTGCCTGCCTCTGTATCTGCTGAAAGCACAAGGATACAGAAGTTTTATTCAGTGGAGGAGGCCGAGAGAAAACCATTTCCAAAAAACACAGTGTCTCCAAATAAACAAACCACAAAAAAAATCTATCTATCTATCTATCTATCTATCTATCTATCTATCTATCTATCTATCTATCTATCTATCTATCTAT
>JAQQZY010000003.1:32638354-32660350 GCA_030068375.1 Ostorhinchus rueppellii
CACACACACACACACACACACACACACACACACACACACACACACACACACACACACATATATATATATATATACATGCAAGTTATTGTTTGTTTCTATATACTTTTTTTTGGTCTCTGACTTTTTAATTCTTTGTTGTGTTATATATCTAATATGATGTGTGCAAACTTGTATCTATGCTAAACTCTTGTTGCCATTGTGACCAGGATAAACATTCTATTCTATTCTATTCTATTCTATTCTATTCTATTCTATTCTATTCTATTCTATCTGGGTTGATGGGACTCCAACGGGGCACTGATGACAAAACCCGGCACTCCCTCTCCTCTTCCGGTCCTTGCCGTTGCGTGAAGGAAACCCCTTTGGAAAAAAAATAGGCCTTTAGCCAATCAGCGCCGGGACTAAATCTACAACAACCAATCAGTGAATTGGTTCTGATGACGGACACGTCCTGAGCCTTAAAGCCCGCCCCGTTGGACTGGGTTCAGTGCTCACAGTGTTCAGTCTGCAGCCTGTCTGCGTCCAGTCAGTGGGTCAACACTGCCTCATTATCTTCGCTCCTCCGAGTTTTAATCACTTCACAACTTATTCATCATGAGGGAAATTGTGCACATCCAGGCCGGGCAGTGCGGAAACCAGATTGGCGCAAAGGTAAGAAAAAGTAGAAACAAATAATAATAATGATTAAAAAAAAAGTTTGGTTTTTACCTGATATGTTTTTTTTTGTTTTTTTTTATATCAAAAGTTTTTTTTCCAAGAGACTGTTGTTTTACTTTATGGTTTAACCTTTAAGTTAAACAAAAAAATCGACTTTTTTTTTTTTTTTTAAAGTTTGAGTTAAATATATCTTATTTAAATATAAATGTAGTTTTAAACAATTAGAAATCATTCATTCCATTGTTTGTGCGGTCCATCCTGATGAACTGTTACCAGTTTCTTCAGAAAAGTTTTTTTTAAGTAGTTCATGTTTATTAAGGCTTAAGACATCAATATTACCCAGTGTTGAAAGTATTTTAGTTTTTTCAGTTTTTTTTTTTAGGATAAACTGCCCAATCATTGTTGAAGCTGAACACTAAAATCAAGCATCTGCACTCCTCTATAATGAACAAAGTCTTACTTGATCCTTTTGTTGCAGCTATTACAAACTTTTTAGTCATTTCGTGATTCATTCAATTAATC
Source organism: Ostorhinchus rueppellii (assembly GCA_030068375.1). NCBI lineage: Eukaryota > Metazoa > Chordata > Actinopteri > Kurtiformes > Apogonidae > Ostorhinchus > Ostorhinchus rueppellii. The sequence goes on from JAQQZY010000003.1 coordinate 32,639,534, forward strand.
TCCCTATGAAGAGGCTCATTTAAAGGTCTGATGGAACCACTTCCACCAATAAAATGTATCATTCTTCAGGAGGTAATCTTCAGCTGAGATAATAACTTGTCATCAACACGTTGTCTATGAATACAGTAAAATTTCACATATTTGTGACTGTTGACAAAACAGTGGCTCAAGTCATTGATCCATGATTAATGAAGGTGGCCAGACTTGAGCAGCCACGCAGGGCCAGCTGCTGTCTTGGCCGCCTGGTGAGCTGAACTCTTTGTCACAGAGAAAAGGGCCAGAACAACCCGGGAGAGGAGGGTGAAAAGAAAGAAGAAATTCGCTGAGGCAGAGGAGAGGAACGCAGCAGGAGGGGCTGGAGGGGGAAAAGATAACAAGTGGCTCAGTGTCTGCTCTGAAAGCACAGATGAGGTCATTTAAATCGCTGCCTTTTCAGTGTATCATATGCACAGGCCCCAGGCCCCCAAACCAGTAGTGACCCTGAACACTGTTTGTACATGGACATATACTTCCAATGAGATTATCTGTGTGTTTTTACTGCTGTGCCTCTGTTCAACTTAAAGCCCCAATATGTTTCTGTGATCTTGATCTTCATTCTGAGTTTGTAGATGCAGGCTGAAGTCGGAAACATAAGATGCATAATTTTGACTTTTTGTTACTCAATTTTTGTGCGTTCTGTCTTGGTAGATGTACAAAACCTATCTACTTAGCACATGGGTATCAAACTCACTTTATTTCAGAAAATAATAACCTATAAATTATAAGAACTCCAAATTTTTAAACTATGTTTTTAGTGCAAAAATGGTAAAATTACTTTATAAATGTAAACCTTTTCACAAACTATCCTTTCACACATAATGTGAATAACCTGAGCAACCTGAAATTTCTTAAGAAAATTAAGTGAATTTTAACCATTTTATACATTCTCCTGTGTAATTTTAGCACTTATTAAATTCATCCTGTGGGCTAGACCCTTTGGTTGGCTGGTTCTGGCCTGCAGGGTGTGTATTTGACCCCCCTGATTTAGAGCAGTTTGTGCTGACTAAACTTTCAATTGCACCGTAAAAGAAATGTATAAAATATATACGTGGAGTGATGAGGAGCAGTGCTGAATAATTCTACTGTGGAAGTAGTTTCACGGTCATGGATTCATACATAGCTTCACATATTAGTTGTACGACATGTATTGTACAGTTACCACTAGGCTTTTTCCTGGGGGTGGGAAGTAACAGGAGTAACATATGGGCTGACTCAGACCTAACCACTCAATGGCCTTGATCAGTGAAGACAAGTTTATTTACTGAGACTTAGTGAGGTCATCCCTGTTTCACAATGGATTAACTCGGCATGAATTCACTTACTTACCCAATGTAGCTGCAACCTAAACCTGCAAAGCCGTTGTTTAGTATGTAAGAAATTCTACAAGGAACATATGTTGGTATTGTTTCCATCATATTGAGGTACTTTTAAAGTGAGAGTTCATTTGGTAAAAGTCTTTAAATGTTAGTAATTATGTCAAGTTTGGTCGTTTGTGGCTATATCTTGCTTGTCTGGTCTATTTATACGCTTTTAGGTCAAGAGGTTTCCACACAAACAACTACACAAACCCAAGTGACACGTTGCCATGGCGACCACAACGGGGTGAACTGACGGACAGCCAAAAACGGCGCAGTAGTTGGGATTAAAAATGAGATTTTCTTGCTTACCAATCTCTCTCTCACACATGCAGGCACACTGTGTGGCACAGATTAGGGTCAGTTGACTGAGCTGGTGTGACAGTCTGCGCTCCTTTCTTAACAGAGTTTGGCATTAATGTCTCTGTAGCAATCGGGCCGACTGAATCCTCTGAGAAAACTCTGCTTTACATGACTCACTGTCTTCAAAAACAACTCTTAAATATTAAAGTTTGAAGTTTTATGGGTGCTGTTAAGACCAAAGTATGTGTTTTTATTCCATGAACCGGCTGGAAAAATCCAGGTGGGATAAATGACAGCATTTCCTTCCTGGAAAACAACATAAAAAGGTTTATTTTTTATCTCAAAACATGCAGTTCTCAAACATTTTATGTCCTTTAATTAGAAACCAGATCACGAACATAAATAACTGTCTCATAAACATCACAGAAAGCTCAGTCGACATAGTCTTTGTTGTATTTGTTTAATGTTTTAACCCATTATTAGCGCATTACTAGACTACAGAGTTTTTCTAGCCAGTGAACCCTCAAAGTCCCAGACAGAAACCAGACCAAAAGCAGAACTCTTGAACCAATAATCCTATCCATTTTGAGTTGTGTGTTGTGTGTGTGTTTTTTTTTTTAATTTTCTGTTTTGAAAGCCTTTGGATTTACTCTTAACTTTTCTGAACATCTGATTAGTAAGTCAAATATACAAAAAAAAAATACCGACTTCTTACTGAATTGTGCAAAATGCAGAGGTTAACATTGGTGAGATTAAATGGTGGTAAATCACTAAGAAAAAAGTTAAATGCATCTAGATGTCACCACAAACATAGCTGTAGGTGTATAAGGGTTAAATGTTTTCATAGATGCTACATTTTTATGTTTAATGCTTCATGCTTCCGCTTCCTTGTGTTTTTCAGCTCATCACAGTCTTTCCTGCTTTTGTTATCTGGCCCTGATCTAAAACCTTTGAACTCCAACGTAGTTTTTTCTTCTTTATTGCCACCAGAAACAGCAAAACACACCAGTAATTGTGCTTGTTTTAGTTTGTCAGACATTTTCTCTGTGGATCATTTGTGAAATTATCAAAAAGAAACATGAAGGGCCTGGTTCTGGATTTAGCTGTGAATTGGATCAAAGCTACAGTGGTTGTCTCTCATTTTCAACAGCAGATTAGTGGAAAAATGACTGGTTACTGTTGCGACTGTATGCTGTAATGCTTTTAACACACATACTTGTAAATCACATGATGTAGCAAGTGTGTAATCAGCTCAGAAGAGTAGGGACACAGATTATAGATAGCCACAAGGTACCTGTTTACTGCATAACGTCTTCTTTCATTGAAGGAATATTTAGGTGGTCCTATGACTGCAGGTAATCAGATGTTACTGAGGGGGAACACTGAGAACTGAGGCATGATTGTACACAGGGTTCTTCTTTTAGCTTAGGAAAATAGGCCTGCAGTTAGAGCCTTGATAAGTACAGTCAGCTCTTTCTTTAGGTTTGATTCATGAACTCTGAGCTGAATAACGTCACAGAATGGATGATCTAGGTTTGAATCAAACTGAGGTATTCCTGTGAAGTATGAGGCCTGTCTTTAAACATTACAACTTCTCTCTGTATTTGTTTTGTGTAGTTCTGGGAGGTGATCAGTGATGAGCACGGCATTGACCCCACGGGAACCTACCATGGAGACAGTGATCTGCAGCTGGACAGGATCAGTGTGTACTACAACGAGGCCACTGGTGAGTACAAGCTGCAGAATTATGACGTCTGTGTTGCACAGAAGTCAATGAATTGACCTCCTTTTGGAAAACCCTCCAAGGTGTAAAAAAAAAAAAAAAAGGGCATCAGTGAAAACATTTTAATCTATTATGCCTCAAAGTGAAACTAAAAGAAAAGCATTCAGAGGTTTACAGACATTATGTCAACCTAAAACTTTGTTAATTCCACAAATTTTGTTCCCAATGGAGCTGATATTAAATTCTCTGAAAACATGGGAGGAGATTGTTTAATTGCAGTTATTTGTCAATGGCTGATTTCAAGGTTTATTGTTTTACACCATCTAGTGGCAGCATTGGGTATTACATGTATGGACTAGATATGAGTGGTTCTGTGGAAAATTACATTGCATTATTTTAAATGAAGATCTGACGGAGTTATTAATGCTCTTTTAGCGTACTTATATTATGGACTTATGTGTATTTATGTGCAATAAAGCCTATATCTTGGCTGAAAAACAACTTTGGTATTATATGTGGTGTATATATATGTGTGTTTGCAGGTGGGAAGTATGTGCCCAGAGCCATCCTAGTGGATCTGGAACCCGGCACTATGGACTCAGTCCGCTCTGGACCATTTGGACAAATCTTCAGACCTGATAATTTTGTCTTTGGTAAGAACATACTCAACACTCTGTTTTCCTGAGTCTGAAGAATGAACCCCTTCTGTCCCATGAATCATACAAAGGGTAACGTATTTCTTCTGTTAAATCCAAAGGTCAAAGTGGAGCAGGGAACAACTGGGCAAAAGGTCACTACACAGAGGGGGCGGAGCTAGTGGATTCCGTCCTGGATGTGGTTCGGAAAGAGGCCGAGAGCTGCGAGTGTCTCCAGGGCTTCCAGCTCACACACTCCCTTGGAGGAGGCACTGGGTCTGGTATGGGCACCCTGCTCATCAGCAAGATCCGAGAGGAGTATCCAGACCGCATCATGAACACCTTCAGTGTGGTGCCATCTCCTAAGGTAGCTGTCAGAACACATACTTGAACTTTTATTGGAGGTTGACAGATTAATTGGTTTGCCTGATTAATAGTCGCTGATATGTTTTATGTTTGCAAAGTGTTGTATCTACCAGAAAATGGATGTTCATGTGTGATTTAATATGAGATAAATAATTTCGTGTTGACTTTCACCTTCTCCACAGTATCATTATTATTTTGGTCTTTAAAGATCAGTCAATCTCTAGTTGTCTGACCCCATTTATTCATGTGTCTGTAGGCAAATAAAAAAAATGAATACCATGCTTTATTGCTGCTTCTTGCAAGGTGATATAAACTAGTCTCTCCATCATTTTAAAGGGTTAACTGTTGCTGTTCACTGTTATTTACAGTTCTGTCACTTCATGCTGTTAATATTGATTTTGATAATAAAATGTGCAACTTGACATTAATTTATCACTGGCTTTACTGGACTGAAATTGTGTTCAGGGCTTAGTTCCACATGAGTAAAAATGTATGAGAAATGGATGTAGTAATGAGAAGGAAATGCACTAAAACATGATCTTGCAGCACTACCAAGCAATCTAAAAACAAAGTAGACAGTCAGATGCAGTATGTGTCGATTCTGTTGTAACTGAGTCTTTCCTCTGTGTCCTCAGGTATCAGACACCGTGGTTGAGCCATACAACGCCACACTATCAGTGCACCAGCTGGTAGAAAACACAGATGAAACCTACTGCATTGACAACGAAGCTCTTTACGACATTTGTTTCCGTACTCTCAAACTCACCACGCCCACCTACGGCGACCTTAACCACCTGGTTTCAGCCACCATGAGCGGTGTGACCACCTGCCTGCGTTTCCCCGGCCAGCTCAACGCTGATCTGAGAAAACTGGCCGTCAACATGGTGCCCTTCCCCCGTCTGCACTTCTTCATGCCTGGCTTCGCCCCCCTCACCAGTCGCGGAAGCCAACAGTACCGCGCCCTGACGGTGCCTGAGCTCACGCAGCAGGTGTTTGATGCCAAGAACATGATGGCAGCTTGTGATCCACGCCACGGACGCTACCTGACGGTGGCAGCCGTGTTCCGCGGTCGCATGTCCATGAAGGAGGTCGATGAGCAGATGCTGAACGTCCAGAACAAGAACAGCAGCTACTTTGTGGAGTGGATCCCCAACAATGTGAAGACCGCCGTCTGCGACATCCCACCACGTGGTCTCAAGATGGCGGTCACCTTCATTGGCAACAGCACAGCCATCCAGGAGCTGTTCAAGCGCATCTCTGAGCAGTTTACTGCCATGTTCCGCCGTAAGGCCTTCCTCCACTGGTACACTGGTGAGGGCATGGATGAGATGGAGTTCACCGAGGCGGAGAGCAACATGAACGACCTGGTGTCCGAGTACCAGCAGTACCAGGATGCCACAGCTGAAGAGGAGGGAGAGTTTGAGGAGGAGGTGGAGGAGGATGCATAAAAAAGGAATAAAAAAAAAAAAGAAACAACAAGCCTATGAAGTTAAAAAGAAAAACCTAAAAAAAATAGAAAATATGAAACAAAAGAATGTAGCAGAAAGGGTACAGAGGGTTGAGAGAAAAATGTGGGGGATCTGAATTGGTTCGTGAATCGACTGAATGAAATGAAAAATGAAAGTGACAGGATAAGATAAATAAGCGACGGTGGGGAAAAAATGATGTGACCAAATTAATGTGCCATGGTTTACAGTTTGTGATGCCATGTGGGCTGGTTCAGCAGACTCTCAAATATTGGAAGCATTTCTTGCAATTCACTCCTTAACCTCATTTCACCAGGAGGACATGCTGCAAAATCACTTATGATATAAATCTGAAACTTGCACTTGCTTTTACTCGTATTCACTGAAAATTTTGCCAAAATGTATTCATTTGACATCACACCTTCTCACACCTTCTATGAGAGACAGTATTTTTCTTTCATCAGTAAAAGTGGCCGCTGCCCTAGTCGTTTTCTTAGCTGGACCATTTGGAGTGCAGTCAGTTTGTCAATCCAAGTTTGAAGTATTTACACAGGTGAAGAATCTTAAGAATCAGCATCCGTATACTTGTTTCTGAAAGTTAGTTTTTTTAAAAATGGGAAAATCAGATAATGCCGTTATCAGTGTTCTTTTATTTTATCAGTGTTTGTTTTATCAGATCGTAAAGAGCCATGTCCGTAACAAAATGTGAATTTAGAAAGTAGGTAAGGCTACTAATTTTGTCTTCACTGAGCCTGCCTCAGTGAGTGTAACATGTTCAAGGTTGGCTTGGTTTTTTCTCTTTTTTTCTTCCATGTACATTTTAACATTATGGGTGACACTCAAGAAACACTTGGTAAATTCTGTCCTGTCAGCTGAGAAATTTAAATCCGAAGGTCAGGGGTTTTTACTTGTCACAATCTAGGAAAAAGAAGGCTTTTCTCTGAGCTGAAAGCACTCGTCACTTCACTGAACAAAAATCATCATTACTTCTGACTGTGCAACTTTTGTTTTTCTCAAAGCACAAGGCTAAAAATAAATGTCTTAGATTTAACAAAGAAAGAACAGCTCAAGACAGCCTTTTTGCAAAGTGTGCAGCTATCAATAAATGTAAATTCTGCAAGTTTGTCACTCAAAAACAGGTCTGCTTCATGGAACTCCTGACAAATGGATTTTCAGTTTTAATTTAACGGCAGAAGTTGTGAGCTTTTTCTCAGGCGCCAGCCAACGTCATGAGAAGGGTTCAATGTCTAAAGCCAGGTCAGGTCATGCAAAGAATTAGCCTTAGCTGAATGGGTTTTCCAGTACTTGCTATTCATGTATCCAGCCACTTAGACTCAGAACATTGCAACTTTGCCGTGGAACCATGTATCTACAAAATATTCTATTTTAACGTCGCTGCAAATCAAACATTACCTAATGTGAAGCCTCAATTTAATACCCTTTCTAATCTCAGACTGAAAGGACAGGGCAGCAGATTTATTTTAAAGCAGACCATAGAAAGAACAAGAAGTGTTTATTTTTTCACTTTTTTTTTTTAATCTATCAGTATTTTCTTGCAACTCCATCTCACCCTGGGGGCCCAAGACTCTCACTTCAAATCACTCTTAAGTTTGAAATGTTTCAACCTATATAATGTGCACAAATTACACTGAAATGTTTACACCCTGAGCCACTACAGTATGCACTCAAATCATAGACATGTCACTGTATTCAATGTGCGATCAACAGCTGTGTTTGTGTTAGTACCTTTTTTATTCCTGTTGAACAGTTGGACTTTGATCCCTGTGACTGTGCAATGTTTGGGAGAAATAAAGGCATTTCTAGGAAAAAAATAACCACATTGTCTGTTGTTGGAGTTATTGGATGTGTTTAACTGCTTTGGAAAGTGTTCAGCTTTTGTTGATGATAAATGGATTAGAAGCTGAATTTAGGCATTCACTCAAGCGCTGTAGTTTTTCAGGTACTTGTAGTTTGTGCTACTTCAATCTCAAGAGGCAACTATTGAACTTTTGACACCTTTCATTCATTTTCTATACCCGCTTTATCCTCACTAGGGTCATGGGGGTCGCATGGAGCCTATCCCAGTTACTTAAGGGCGAAGGCGGGGTACTTTTGACAACATAATACTTATTACAGGTACTTTAAGCTATTGAAGATCATATATTTTAAAGTACATTAAAATTCGAGTATGTGTAGTGTAAGGGGGAAAAAATAGCATATTTTCTTGATGTCTATCCATCAAACCTTCCAACACAAGAAAAAACCTTAAGTGTTGTGGAAATTAGTCTTTCCTTCTGCTTTTGGATGTTCCAGTGAAGTTGGTCTGATGGGACATGTCCTTGGAGGGCCTTAGTTCGGAGTAAACCTCTGATGTTTACACTTGATTCCACCTCTGAGTCATTCACCACACCACTTTCTGTTTCAGTAAGAAAAGAGAAGACAAGTTAGCCATCTTGTTTTATGTAAGTAACCTTTGTTTGCTTTTAAACCTAGAGTATTTGGGTAATTTACAGTAACAGTAGAACGAATTTCTGAGCACTGAGCTATGACTTCAAGCACTTTACACAAACAATATCTTTTTTTTTTTTTTTTTTTTTGCTGCTAGCATATTATGGCCGTTACCTAGCTAGTCGGCTAGTTAATGCTAAAATTTAAGATAACACTATAAGGCAGTTAAGTAAAAACGTTTATGATACCTTAGTTCCAAGGTAAGTCGATTTACTAAAAAAAGACAACTAAACAGTAATCACAATGCTCAATGCAGCTGCTACATTTATAGCAAACTTATTGAAATCATGCTTATTTCATGCTGGTCAGTGTTAAAGTGTACATTACACTAGCTAGAAGTTAGATGTACCAAAATATGTAAGTTAAGTGCTGTGAAATGGGGACTTTTGGTCACACTTGACCCAAACTTGATGCCAAATTGACTCTACAAAAGCCACCTGCTCAGTAAGGCCACTTTATTTAGATTAGTTTAACCTACTTAACTGATATCTTTGGAGGAAATTAGCCTAACGGTCACTTAAGGTTACGCCAAAGATCATTTAGAAAGAAAGATAGCACCCTTTGCGCTCCGCCAGTGGAATGACCGGATTATTTCCTGTCTCTACTCTCAATTTCTATCAACCATCCACCTTGTCAGCCCTCCCCATCTTGCAGACAGTGTCCACTTGCGGACCTGTCTGTGTGCCGTTTCATACCACTGGTGGAGCACAGAGTGGACGGTCTTAACTAAACATAGAGGATCTTCGGTCACACCAAACTGCAGAGTGCCCGCCTGCTGCTCGTGGACCCGAGCCAGGATGACGGTGTTTGCCGACGTTTCCCGAACAGCTCCGATCTGAACTGGTCCACAAATCCGACATCAACCGAAACTCTCCTGCTACTCCCGATCTGGCCCCATTGAAGTCTGTTGTTGTCGGGTTGGGGGTGGTGAGGGGGTGGACGAGATAAATGAAATAAAGAAAAAAAGGCGACTTACAGCAAACCATCACTCCTGAGCCCCTCCCAGCCTAGTGATTTTTGGATTCAAGGCTTGACGAAGGTAATTACAATCGTCCAGTTATAATTGTGTATAACAGCAATTGGTCTATTTTTCAGCAATGCGTTAAATCAGGGAGAGAGTGGGTTAAATTCTGCAGTTTTTCCGCTGCTGTTTTGACTGTTTGGTTGTGTTGAGCGATTCCATATGAAAGGAAAAGATGCTCTAGGGCGTGTAACCAACAGCAAGGCAGCGGAGGATGCCTCTCATCATAGGCGTCTTCACACAGAAAAAAAGGAATGCCTTTTTTTTTTTTTTTTTTTTTTTTTTTTACCGTATTGCAGAGGGTAAAGTTTCTGAGAAAGATAAAAATGTATAATGTTCAGATAAAATCATTCCAGGTTATTACACAGACAGGATATTTTGTGTGCTCCGAATGGCCTCCTTCTGTCTCAGCCTTATTAATAAAATTCAATAACATCCAATTTTAGTGTATTGGACTAGAAACACAGTACTCCAATTCTGAGGGTCATGAGTAGTCTTTAATTTGGATGCAAAGAATTGCATCTGTTCTGGCAGATTGTGGTGCATTATCATGTCTTGTGTGTGGGATATACCCGTCTGAATTAGAGGTATTTTCTGGACTATCCCAGTGGAAATAGTTACGCAATGTACTTGGGCACTATGGCACACAAAGCCGCTGACTAAGAATTTGTCACACACAGTCATTTACAGTATGCTGTGAGAATGAGGCAGTAAGGAGCGATAATGGACTTGGTTTGGACTGTTTTATTTAAGTATGATCCTAAAAGAAATGTTTTCTTTTCTAAATCACCAGACAGGTATGTGCTGACTTCTGCCTCAGCTCCACTTACATCTGTTGGCCCAGTGTTGGTATGGAAATGCACAGACCTTATATTAGGGTCTGGGAAGAAAAAAAGCAGACAGGAGTACAGCATGCTGTATTCCTGACATATAAATTATGTATAGACTCTGACATCACAGTGTTACATTGTGTTGGTAAACCCCCTTCACTTGTTCTTATTCCTCATTCCTTTTTTACCCCCCTTCGTCGTCTTCCATCTTGGACAGCTGTGTAATGGACAGCCCCATTCATGTAAGTCGTGACACACCCTTGGCTGCACCAGCAGCTGCTCCTTGCTTTATGGGCTGCAAAAAGGGTGAGGAGGGGGAGTCAGCAGGAGTGAGGGGGAGTGGGGATGAATGTTCAGTGGAAGAAAGTGCAGGGGATAAGTCAGTCCAGAGGGGGCTTCGATTTAGAGTAGCAGTGAACATAGATGGTGGTCTCTCGAGTCTTATCTTAGATTAGCTGCACAACTAGACATGTATTAGATAAAACACAGCTTTTTGACCTCCAAATGTGGAGATTGGAGATTGGCAGGACTGGGTTCAGCTCCAGCATGGGGCTTGTTCACTGGATTGCTGATATTTTGGTAAAATAACTCAAAAACCGAAAATGCATCCCTCCTACATTTAGTACAGTTTGATGTTCAATTCCATATTTGCTGATTTATTTAGGGGTTTATTATTTTGATTGAGTGAACTTCAGCTGTTCAGCTAAGCAGTTAGAGTCAAAGATCATATCTGACATTATCAAATTTTTACATCAGCTCTTTCCTGTTTCAAACTAACATTATTACACTGGCTTTACAAACACCACCAGTCTCTCTCTAATCACAAGGCATCATCATAGCACAGCTTTATCAAATTAGTGTTCAGCATCAGTGATAGGAGGTATATGGCTTCAGAGAAGTGAGTTGGACTCCAGTTATCCTGTACACAGTTTTAGATATATTAAGTTGATTATACAAGAACAAACAATCACAGTAGCTGTGGGTGACACGTTACTTAAAAATATTTATACTGGCCTTAACTAATATCGAACCAGTACTTAGCTGGATGGTTACAGAGTTAAATAAAGCCTTTAAAAGACAGGATGGACAGCAAAGGGAGAGCCAGGAAGAGTTTAAGAGAACACGAAAAAAAAGAGACGCAAGCATTGACGAACCATAAGAGACACAATACTGTAACTAGAGAGGGATGGAAGCATGATCCTCTCGTCCTTCTGGCTGTGTGGGAGAGAATGGATGAGGGGGGAAACAGGCTTTTAAGTCCGTCAGTCAGGATGGATGTCATGCTGATGAGATCAGCCTGAATGATGGGAATGCCACAGTTTGGCCACGAGGAGGCTGCTGGATGTGACACCGGCACTTCACTTAATGCTTCCCCTTATACACTTTGATCTAATAGGCAGAACAGGAGACATGAGAGCAGTGACCCCATTTAGAGTCAGACTTTAAAAATAGACATCATCAGTGAGAGGACAATGATTAGATCTGTAGCCTTTATGCACAGTACTTTCAGGACTCTACTGTTAATTCATAGCTTTCATTGAGAGTCGCCTTTGCTCTGTTTCAGTCTCTGTATCCTTTGACTGCACATAATCAAAAACCTTTCCCATGTCACATTTACATGTATGTGAGTTCTTCATCACATGTACTAGACCTTGTAATCAGCAGCAATCATTAATTTCCATCTCAAATGTGCAATTCTCTCCACTCACCCAAACCCATGATTTATGTCTTTGCAGTATGCTGGCCTGAGCATGCAATAAGCTAATGACTCTGTAGAACATTAGAACGAGACCATTCAGAGCTGCTTCACAGGGAACCTATTAGAAAATAGGCTATGATTACTATGTTCTATGGATGGGTTGAGGACCTTTCAAGCAATTTTTCTGCTCACTTTATACTGCCAGGCCATATGTCGAAATCACTTTAGGTTTGTTGATGTGCAGAAAGTGGAAAATAGAGGCTTTCTTTTTTATTCTTCTTGAAATAGTGCATTAATCCTTTGACTGAAAAAGCTGGCAGAACTTCAATGCCGTTTTTTATTGTTCTCAGTGTAAAAAAAAAATAGTGGCTCTCAATTGGCTGTATTAGATGCCGCAGTGGATAAAAGCACAAAAAATGACTAATTCCCTGCAGTTTGGATGCTTAAAATTAAACTGAGTGGCTTATTTCAGCAAATATGTAACTTAATGCATAAAATTTGACCTTTGGTATAATAATGGCCTGTTTGGGTTCAGAAATAAAACAGTCTGTAAGGTGCACTTATGTCTATGTTTCAAGAGTGACAGGTTATTTTAATCTTTTCTAATCTCAGTGGTGGCTTTTAGTGGAACCACAAGGGCAAAGATGATAAACTGTGGATGCCACTATGAGGCAGCAGACATCTATCTGATTTAGCAAAGTTTGCTATCTGTGTTGTGTTCGAGGAACAAACCAAAATGCAGATATTGTACCTAAATTTGTCCTCCCATTGCAGCTCAGCAAGAAAACAAAACTATTTAACTACAAACTCAGATACTGTGCACTGTTTTTTGCACCTCTGTATTGAACAACTCTGCACATTTAGTACTTTTTACTACATTTGTCTGACAGGTTTTGGTTTTCATACACCTTTGAAAACCAAGTATGCGTCACCCTCTTAAAATAATTGCCTATGTCCTTTCGGCATGTTTGAAAATGTGCCTAAGTCATTTAATTCCCTCGCGTTCCATGTTTGACTGACCTCGCTGTTTCTATGTCAACAGACGTGTCGTTACCTCCGCCAAGGAGGTTATGTTTTTGCCGGCGTTTATTTGTTTGTTTGTCTGTCTGTGTGTGTGTGTGTCTGTCTGACTGTTTGTTAGCAACTTTACAGAAGAACTACTGGATTTTCTTGAAATTTTCACCAGCAATAGAGAATCACCCAAGGATGTTTCCATTAAATTTTGGTCACGATTTGGATAGCGGTTTTGACGAAATGACATCAGAACCTTGGTGGAGGTTTGCGCTCACTGAACGCTCTTGTTCTGACTGTTTTGATTAAAATTGTTAGTAAACATCATATATTCAACAAATGGTTCAGTTTTTTGTGTTTCCTGAAAAATCTGAAAAAATGACTTAGGCAATTATTTTAAGGTGTCAGTATGTTGATTGTGAATGTTTGTTATAAATTGTGCTCTATCATGACTTGAGTTTAAAATCCTCATCTATCTTGAATAGACTCTTAGATTTATTGGAAAACACATTGTCACAAGCTGAAAATAGATCTGTTTTCCTGAGGCATGAAAATATATAGAAATACATGGTTCTCACAGGGCAATGGCACTACAAACACGTGATAATCCTATAGAAAAATGATGCATTGCTGTTGATTAAACTACAAACTGTATAAAGTACTTAAAATTAGCTCAACCTGAAACATGTACAGGATACAAGGCAACATGCACATTAATTAATAAATTAATCAATCCTAAATGTTTGATATATAGGTCCATAGAGTCCGGTTTCCATTGGCTCCATATATAAGTGTCATGAGATAACTTTTGTAATGATTTGGTGCTATATAAATACATTTGAATTTGATTTGATAAGTGTGTGGACAGTGATATACATTTTGTAGTCTTGCCTCTGTACAATGTATCAAGATGTGATTGAAGCGTGGACCTTCAGATTTAAGTAATTGCATCCACCATTTAGGAATTGCAAACGTGTGAAACAAAGTCCCTCCATTTTCAGAAGCTCAAAAGTAATTGTACAACTGAATGACTTGCTTCACAGCCAGATGTGATCTGATTTCTTTGTGTTGTAATTCCTAAATGGTTACTGCAATATTTTTGTTAAACCCCTTGAATTAAAACTGAAAGTCCACACTTCAGTCACATCTAAAACTACAAAATGTGTGTTGCTGTCCAAATACTTATTGACCTGACTGTTAGAGGAAAACATTTGAATGCATAACAACTTTCACTTTTCAGACTCTGTACATTTTGTTGATAACATTTGCACATTTGAGGATTTTAATGCAGTACTTTTACTTTTAGTGTTGTATTTTTCAATGTGATATTAGTGTTTTGTCTGGATTTTGCATGGAATTAGGATATCTTACAATCTACTGACTGCCAAGACACACAGGTAATGTTTTGGGGTTTTTTTTATTTCAGGCAAATTACATTTAAAATGACTCCAATCAGGTGGCAGTGAAAATCAGAAGACAAAGGCTGTGCTCCATTGGACTACTTTCTTATCAGTTCTCTAACATTGTTTCTTTAGAGTAATTAAGCATGTATAATTCCATCCTTCTGCTGTAGTGTTCTTCAGTACTGCTGTAGCTGTTTACCTTCCTGTCTTTTCTCATCTATCTATCCACATAATTATCGCACTTTATTAACCACTGCAGTCTAAGCCAGTGCAGTGGTGAAAGGTCAAAGAGTCTCCTCCTGCCAGCTGGCGCCTGTCCATCTCCGTGTCCCAGAGGGATAGCTGTGCACTCTGCATGTAAATGTCATTTACTCACTCGTATCCACAGATTTACTCCTTTGTTTTCACTCTTCTCTTTGTCCTCCTTCCTTTTATAATGTCTTTCCCTCGCTTTCTGTTGGCTCCCTCTGGTTTGTGGCCATGTGTCGTGACTGGAAAACTGATCGACCTGCAGCACCGCGGGAGACGGAGATGCTCACCACACATTGTTGTGTCTTTGACTCAGACACGCATCCTTCTGCCTTGACAACCAACACTTTATCTATAAAACCTGCTTCGACAGTATATTTTACTTTATAGCGGCAGAGTAGAATGCTTCGTCAAGAAGTGCTGGCAGCGCTTTCCCTTAGGCATTTGAAGAAGTAATTTGTGAAAAGCTATTTAGTGCAGCAGGGGGTTGTGCAGCAGTAGAGGGAGTGGACTTTTATCAGATTGGAGATGCCTTCTGGTGGTGTTTTTCACTCAAACAATCAAAGCTGCACTTGTACATCTGCTTAAAGTAACTAAAAAAGGCATGCAAAATGAATTGTCATATCTCTATGTGATTAGAAAACACATTGCAGATATTATTTAACAATCTTGTTTAATTGCTTCTATGTCTATTTGTGCTCTGAAAAGTTTGTTGTGTATTGTATGTGTTCTTTTTTTAGAGTCAAACTATTCAAGATGAAAGTAACCGGTGCTGCAGTGCTTAGCGTCCTGTTCTGCACGGGTAAGCACAAATATAATCAGTCACTTGGGAGCAGGTTGTGTAAATGAATGGCGAACACAGACCTCCTGCAAACTTGCTTCCACACCAAACAGCCTACATTTTTGTGATCTATTTATTTTCAACTCGTTTACTCTCATTCCTTTTCCTTTCTGAGGACTCAGATGGCACAGTGTTTACATCATGTATATTTTTAGCCATTATTATGTGATGCATTTCCATTTCAAACACATTCTAAGTGAAGTTGTGCACTTACTGTCTAAGACCAAAGAAATGCTGTTGTTTTTAGAAATCTGCATAACAGCAAAAAAACAAAACAAAAATAAACTAAAGGCGTGTTTTTAAATTGACTGTCTTTTCTTTCACAGTTGTGTCAGCATCTGTAAAAGGTAAGCATTTGTAATGAATCAGAGGATTTATTTACTGAGGATTAATGTATTATATAATCAGATAAAATGTATTACATTTAACTTAATAGCTTTTTGATTGTTGTCTCTAGTCAAAGAAGAACACAAGACAGCATTCTTTGGTGAGGACATCCACATTGATGTCCCGTCGGGAAATCTCGGAGAAGTGGTGTTCAAACCCAGGACCAATCGCACTGCTGAAGTGGTTCTGCTGAAGGCCGGTCAGTTGGTGAAATCACAGGCTGGGCCACAGACCCGCATCAATTCCTTAGGTCACCTGGTGTTAGAAGATGTTCAGGAGAAGGATGAGGGGATGTATGTCATCAAGAACTCCATCAACCCCAACGCAGTGAAACACCTCACCCTGATTGTCAGGGGTAAGATGCGCACAAAAGTGTTTCCCAGCTTGAGATTATTGTAAGAGAGACATGTGCAGTAAAGTGGTTTAGTGTGGTAGAAACAAGATGTCCATACATGATATCCAATTTATAATAGCCAATGTAACAGAAATTCTTTTCTGATCCATTTTAAATTATTTTTGTTTTGAGGTCTGTGGTGTATTTTAATAGCTAAGCCATACCTAAACAAAGAGCTTTCATTGCAAAAACTTAGAAACTTGTGGTTTAATGAAGGATAGTGTGAAAAACAAAAAAGGAATCACAGTGTTTGTGGTAATTATTTAACCAAACCACAATCTTTTTCTCTTTATACATCATAAATTCTTAGAATTGTTGGGATTTGGATGCACATACATCGTCTCTGATGACAAAATCCTGTTTTTTTGTTATTGTTTTTTTTTCTTTCTTGCTATTAACTCAAACCATCTATTGCTCATTTACACGACAGCTACCAAAATACCAGTTCCATCAAGGACAAATTAATTTGAAATCACAGATATGAGGTTTATAGTTATGTATCATAGTATTTTTCGGGCAGTCTGTCTGGCTATGCAGAAATAGGGAAATAAAGAAACAGATCTGAACATTAAAAAACCCACCAATCATTCTACTTTTTTTCACTGCTTAGAAAGAGCAAAGCAGGTGCTGTTGACTTCTACCATGAGAGAGTCCATTACTGTGGTATAAAAAAACCTGTTTTAACCTTCACTTCCTCTCCTGTTGCTGATCAGATTGTGCTCTGGAACAAGTGGTAAAGTATGGAGAAACATACTACATCCACCTGAACCATGTAGCAGGCCCGATCACCCTGGAGTTCAGGTACATTCAACTGAAGACCTATCATTAAACTGTAATACTACAAATAGTCTTGTTGTCATTTTAGTCACATCTCATTTGCTTGCCAAGCAATACCAAATATGCACAATCACAGATCAATTGCAGATTAATAAAGATAACACTTTTATTACTATACTGTCTAATTTTACTCATTTGTGCACCACTTTAAGGCCCAGTCCTGCACCAACCAATCAGACTGAGATACAGCACGCTACCGAGCCTCCACCCATTGTTCTTTACAACCAAACCATGGTGTTGGTGGAGGAATATGTGGGACGTCTCACTGTGTCGGAAAAACGGGTGGCGCTTCACTCAGTCCGGATGTCAGACGAGGGAAGCTTCACTGTTCTGGATCGTGACGGCAAAGAGAGGAGGAAGAACTGCCTGAACGTCAGAGGTGAGCAGTGATCTGAGCGCTACTTCAAGGTTTCTGGCTGTTAAATGGAAGTTTTTCCTAACCACTGTCACCAGTCACAAGTGTTTGCTCCTGGAGGATTCTGTTGTGTTCCTGTAAATTGGCTTCAGAGTCTGGTTTCCACCGACTCCATTATGTAAAGCATCATGAGTTGACTTTTGTTATGATTTGACGCTATATAAATACAATTTGATTTGATTTGATTTGAGTTTGATTACTGTCCTCTAACGCTAAGCCATGAAGACCCAAACACCCACTCCAAATCTATACTGTTTAATACCTGTTGATTCACTTATCCTATTGATCCATGTAAATAATTGGTGTAAAATGCAGTATGTCATTTTTCATGGTCATGAGATTTGATCCATTTGGAAGTTCAGAGCTTTCATAGTGAACGTGGACACACCATCATCTTCTACATCAGTGTTTCCCAACCTTTTTTGAGCCACGGCACATATTTGACATTAGAAAAATTGCAAAGCACACCACGTGTGTGTGTGTGTGTGGGGGGGGGGGTGACAGGGACATCAGGGGTGTGCACAGGTGACATGACATTGGGTGTTTGGAACAAGAAAGCTCAAATGGATGCACCAGCGATCCCTCAGACAGACCCCCCAGATTGAGGTCTGCTGTATCATAATATGGGAGGCATAGCCTTCCTGCCTCAACCCGATACCTATGGTTTGTGGGTAACCTGCTAATTCGTGCATCACTACTGTGGGGGCTTTATCCACAGAACGCATCACATCAGGGCCAGTTCACTTTTATTTTTATTTTGCAAAGGGAAGCAGGAGACTGTTGTTGAAGAGTGGATCATTGGTGTGTGCAGGCATATGAATCTATTGCTGGCTTACAGTACCAACTAGGTGAAATTGGATAATCTTCCATGGCACACCTGATGATGTCTTACGGCACACTACTGTGCCACGGCACACTGGTTGGGAAACATTGTTCTGCACTGATTCAACAGTAAAACCCATAGAGGTTGATAAATACAGAGGATGAAGACACTTGTTTTTTTATGTTCAATTAATGATATCTTTGCAATAAAAAATGACCATTAACTTGGTGATAAATCACTTAAGAAAGGTTAAATATAGAGAAACTTTGATTTGGGAACTTCCACAAAAGTAGCACTGGGTCTTTATAGGTTAAAGTGAGTGATCTGGGTGTGTTATACATGCTGTTTTTTTTACCTATTGAAAGTTTAATTTCAGCTAAATGTAGCTAATTGCTCCACGCTGCTTGAACTGTTCACTGCGATGAACTGGCCTCCTATCAGGCCTACCTACCTAAAGTTTTTGCTAAGTATAAGTTCTGTCTACAGTGGTGGCATAATGCAGTCGGAAGGTTTCTGCTCTTTTTTAACTGTGCAAACTTTAATCTTGGCCTGGAGTCAATTTCTATAATATCTCAATTTTGAATATTACCTTTAAAAATTCTAATACCATAATCTCAATAAAGGTCATAAGTCTTAATATGCTCATGTCTTAATGTCACTTGAGATTACATTTGCCTGCAAGGATAATGGGACACCGCAGCGGTATGGAAAATGGTGTAGATAAAAATATATCAGAAAGGATTACTGTAATAAAGGTTATGACACTAATAACTAAGTCTGAGAAGGCCAAATAAGGGAGTATGTTTTGTAAGAATGGTGTTCATCCTTCTATTAGAGGTGTGCAGGTTCACAGTGGACCATCTTGTTATATTTGTATATTTTCTCACTTTGGATCTCTACAGAACACCAGAACTTTATGCAATTGGCCTATGGTGCAAACATGAAGATGAAACTCTACATGGACCATTCCAGGCTCAACATCGTCTATAGGCCCAAGTCAGATAACAAGGACCGGGTCATCCTGGACCAGGGGGTTCTGGTGTCGCCGCTGGACCCTCTGCTGGAGGGCAGGCTGACCGTGGAGGGCTCAGAGCTGACCCTGAAGAAGGTCCATGTGGCTGATACAGGTGTCTTCAAAGTGACCGACCTGGCTGGCTTCCCTGTGGCTAATGTCTACATAGAGGTAGATGGTAAGATGTAGATGTAACGATTTTCCATAAAATCCAGTTACTCCATCAACATTTGTTAATATTTCATCTTGTCAAATTGCCTCACACTGTTCTCATCTTGGTAACTTTAACATCTGACCAAGATGTGTCTCAAGTCATATTTCATGGTTTGAGCAGTGATGAATTCAGTTT
Source organism: Ostorhinchus rueppellii (assembly GCA_030068375.1). NCBI lineage: Eukaryota > Metazoa > Chordata > Actinopteri > Kurtiformes > Apogonidae > Ostorhinchus > Ostorhinchus rueppellii. The sequence goes on from JAQQZY010000003.1 coordinate 32,659,200, forward strand.
TCCTCATCACATATTGTTAGCCTGATAGCATAATTGCCAAAGTCATATTTTTAAGGTTATAGCCAGTGATGCGAAATGAAAGAGCAGTGGTTGGAGAGTACAGTTATGGAGACATCTCAATTTGGCCAAAAAAACCAAACCAAAACAAAACAAAATTGAGTCTTGAATAAAGAAAAGGTCACAACTGCTAATTGACTCCAGTTGTCAGGACAGAGTATTGGGTCAAAATGTGAATGAATTAATTAAGCAATGGGCGTTTCTTAAAGGGAATGTTCAGCTACTGTCGTGTAATTTTTCAGGTGGATGATGTGCTGCAGGCTGATGCTTTACTTGTAATGATAATTATGCTGCAAAACAATGAGTAGTGATGAGAACATAACTAAAAATGTGCTGGTACTTATTGGAAAACAGTATTATTAATACTCACTGAATGTTTTGGGAGTGGAATAATGATGAGTTGAAAAGATAATAATGATGATTTAAAATATGTGTTAAAGGTCACTATATGACATGATCACAAGAAATATCTGTCATACATAAAATACATAATTCAAAAAAGAAACATAAAGAAACTAAAATATAATGGTGTAAAGTGCAGTAAGACTGTTTTAAAAGAAAAATGTAATTTAAGGACACGTCTGAGTGAAGCATTATGTCCTGTGGAGTTATCTAGAATGTTCAAGCCAAGCCCAAAGTTCTGTGAAGCTATCAAGCATTATTCGATAATGTAAGTCAAGATGCGCTTATCTACAAATGGCACAGCTATTTAACAACAGGAGCAGCTAATGGGATGACCTGAACACATGGCCAGTAAGTTTAGGAAGTATTATGGTGTCAAATTTTCCAATCCAATGAAAATAATCAATGGGTGTGGAAAATCATGTTTGGGGATTAATCTAAGACTAAAACCTACTGGTCACAGTTGTTCTTGTGTATCTGCTGGCACTGTGAAATGCTCTCCAAATTTTTGTCGACAATAAATCTTGGCTGCCTTGAATGCTGACTTCTGGTGGTTTTTTGAAAACCAATTAAAAGATTTTGGCAAACAGAACTTAGTCCAGACTTAAACTTAGGTCCTTAATAATAATAATAATAATAATAATAATAATAATAATAATAATAATAATAATAATAATAATAATAATAATAAC
>JAQQZY010000003.1:32660450-32670487 GCA_030068375.1 Ostorhinchus rueppellii
TAATAATAATAATAATAATAATAATAATAATAATAATAATAATAATACATTTTATTTGTAAGCACCTTTCAGGACACCCAAGGACACTGAACAGCAGAGGATAAAATAGACAATGCATAAAATACAAAGAAGAAAACAAAAAGACTAAAGGGAAAAGTGCAGTACATAAAAATGACAGTGCAAAATGAAGGGTAAAATGTATTGTAGGTTAGCTGTTATGAAGAGGTGAGCTTTGAGTCTGGATTCAAATGTGGGGAGAGAGTTGGATAGTGGGAGGGATTTTTCAGATTCATTATGTTGGAAAAGTCATAAATATATAAAAAAAATATGTGCACATTAAATATGTAATGACACTTTATCATATGTCTTGAAAACATCAGCCAATCTACACTTTTGTCATTTGTTTTCATCTCATCAGCGTATATAAGAACAAGTATGTTTTCGTTGACCAGTTTTTACACAGTCTGACCAAAAGTTCACACCTGGATTTAACCCTTTCATGTATACTGGTCACTACAGTGGACAGCTTTTCTCTTGTATATTCATGAATTTAGTTTTTTTAGTTCTATACCAGCCAACACAGTGGACGCTTATACATCATCCCGTACACTGATATTCATACCATTAGTGTAACTTTGCTGTTCTTGATAAACCTGATGTGCTGTAACATGTTTGAGTGTAAATCAATTGCTAATTAATTTACAGTTTTGTTTTGTTTTTTTTGTTTTTTTCTTTTTTTTCTTTTTGCATATTATCTACATGAAGGGAGTCATCGAGTATTAGAGTATGCTAAAATGAGAAAACATCAGATTCACAGCATTAAAACGTTTTTATTTCAGTTTTCACACAGTATATACGTAAATACATGTTTCTTTGCTTCAGTTGAGTGGACATTTTTCCAACTCTATGAAAAATAGGTTCATAAAAAATTTCAATTGCATTGTTTTTTTTTTTCTATGCCAAAACTCTTAGGAAAAAGATCTGATTAAGGTTCTCATAATTCATGCACGAAAGGGTCAATAGTTCAGAACCTTCCATTGGATAAACACTGCAGTGGTTAATATGTTTCAGCTGCATGCAGTTCTTGAACTGAACTGAAATGAGTAGCCTTTCATTCCTTAAACCACCATCAGTTTACTCTACATTGGACAACAGCAGGATCCAACAGACTTGACTGCCATTGTTAAAGAGTGGTTCAGGAACATGAGACATCATTTTCACATCCCAATGAAAGTCTTTGGGATGTGACGAAGAAGAGTTTACACTGCAGTCAGACACTCCATCATCATCACAAGATCTGGGGCAAAAAATATTGCAACTATGGAGAGAAGTAAGTGTTGTAACAATACATTTTAATCAAACGTCACAATTGTCTGATTATTTGTCTTTCCTGTCCTTGTCTGTTCTATAGCCTATAAGCTGCCTCCTCTGACCGCAGCCATCCTCTCCCTGCTGAGTCTGCTTGCCTTCATGTTGCTGGTGTGCCTGCTGTCCTGTCTCTATAAAGTGCATAAGAGGAATGAGAAGAACAAGAAACTAATGCTCCTCGCTCAGCAGGCCGGCAAGGGAGACGGCGAGGCTTTCAGACAGGTAACACACATCTCATTATAATTCTGCATTTCCATCTGAAGGGGAAATATTGTAGTGGGAATAAAACTAGGCTCTGGCGGAACATTTGGTATGAAGGGAAATTAGGAACTCATGTATTGTGGCGAATGAGGTTTGTATTTATGTGGATGAAAACATAGGGGAGGGTTGAGCTCCTGCTGTGGGAGTCAGGATGGTCAGCTGTTCGACCGATTCCCCTGCAGTTCTGCATGTGGCAAATACAGCCACAGCCAAAACTTAAGGTTTGTGCACATTGTTACAGGCTTAGTTTGCAGATTTTGATGTGGGGTTATATGAGGAACTTGTCCAAACAGTGTAGATGATTGATGACTGAAGCACAGTGGAGGTACAGTTGTTTACTGTGGCAGAAATACTTGTATTTGGATTAGATTACATTATATTACATTACATTAAATTACTTTAGATTTTATTGATCCCTTGGGCAGAACCCTCAGGAAATTTAGGTTCCAGTAGCACTGATCTAGATTTTTTTTTTTTTAATTATCTGCCTCAGGGATAAAATGTCCTAAATGTTATGTATTTTAATTCATTTAAATTTTAATTAGGATTAATTGAAAAACAAACAAACGACAAAGTGCTGGTTTGGTGACGTTTTTAAAGTATATGATAAAGTGTTGTAACACATAGTTATTGGTTTATGTACATTCACACATTCGATTAATAAATCTTCCATGAGATAAAACCTGTAAAGTGAATTTATTGTTATGTCCTGATCTGGTAGCTCTGAGACAAATCTTTCGTCATGCTCTTGTTAATTCTCAGATTTCACATTTTGACCCAAGACTGTATCTTGGAAACTTCAGCTAACCAGCATTTTTGACTTGATTTTTCTTTAACAGTGACTCACACATGATATAATTTCTCTTCTTTTATTCTGGAAGTATTTTACTCATAGCCCAGTGTAGGAGCACATCACTGAATGTCCCTTCATTGGGGTTGTGGGGGGTGCTGGAGTCTATCCCAGCTACTGACAGTGTGTCACCTAAACAAATCCCATGAAACAAAACTAAATCCAGCAAGTCTGTGTTATATTTAGAATATTTTCTTGCTTTATCCTGCAACCAGACAGCGAACTGAAGTTTATATTCACTCTTCAAAGCCATCAGAATTTATTTCACTTCACACAACATGACATGATCAATTGGTTTATTAGTTTGGACCTGTTCTAAAATCATACTACACCGAAATCAACAAAAACTCAGATTGCCTATCATTCCCTGTGTTCTACAAAGTTTACATATTTATTTATGTTTTGTTTACTGAGCCAAAATCAATCATGATATTTCAGTCACAGTGTGATATAGTAATTTCAACAAAGACGAACTTCAAAATTACATACAGTAGCTCCTATATTTGATTACTTTCTTCATTTATATATAAACGAGTCCTATTCTGGGTCATGTTTTTCCTCCACGTTTGTGCTTTTGCATTCAATCCAACCTGTACCCATGTGGAAGAAAACCAAACCTCCAAATAATGACAAATATTGCTGGAAAGAGAATAACAATTAAATGCAATGAAATAATAATAGTTTTTTTTTTTTAAATTCTGCTGTCACACAGTACATGTTGTCATGTTGCACAGATGTACTCCAGCCTCAGTGTGAGCCTTTCTGATTTACACAATATTAAAATAAATCAGAAAAGCTTCAATGCACCTACAGTTGCAGAAAAAAATTTTTAGACCACCCTTGTTTTCTTCTATTTCTTGTTTAATTTAATGCCTGGTACAACTAGAAGTACATTTGTTTGGACAAATATAATGATGCCAACAAAAATAGCTCATAGTAGTTTAATTTCAGAGCTGATATCTATCCATTTTCCATGTTTTCTTGATAAAAAAACAAAATCACTTCAGTTCTTACATCAATATCTATGTCATTGTACTGACAAAAACAGTGCTTTTAGACATTGCACGTTTTCTTTTCTGTCTGTTTTAGTCATGATACACACTGGAGTTAGTACTGGATTGCATTACCATTATGTTTTATGACTTTGATAGTGCTATGATTTTTTCTGCAACTGTATGAGCAGTAGTCATTCTAGACACAATTGACAAAAAACAGCAGTAATCCAAACATCTTAAAATATTGTCTGTCATAGCATTAAACTTAATGTATTTCTGTGTCTCTTAAAAGTAGAAGTGCTTTGGATGATTTGCTGAATTCACCAAATTTAGCTGTTTTTAATAATAGATGTCTGGTGGCTCTGAAAGAAAATATACAGAATATGCATTTGGCAAGAGCATTTTTATTTAACAACCTAAACTATACTTACATGACTGAATAAAAGACACATTATTAGAAGACAAACATGAAAGGAGGAGTGGCCTAGAGGATGGAAAAATACTGAACCGGTACAGATGACAGGGCTGATGGTAATACAAGACACATTAGAAGGAACAGGAAACACAGAAAGCCATGATGATGATTTTTTAAATGGGCCTTCTCCTGTAGGTGACCACTATCTACTGTCGATAATACAATGACTCTGGATAAATACCTCATAGAACCCCACTTCAAATGACCTCAATATTTAACCTGTAGAGTCACTATTAGGGCATCATGTAAATCTTTTGGTTTAAAGTGCTTATTAGAGTTAAATATGACCACAATTCATAGTAACTTCAGATAAAGTTTAAGGCTATTGACTGATCAGCCATAACATTATAACCATTGGCAGAAAAATATTAGTAATATTGATTATGTCATTACAATGCCATCGTTATAGTGGGTTGAATATATTAGGAAGCAAGTGAACATTTAATTCTCAAATCTGATTAAATGGAAGCAGCAAAATGGTCAACGTACAGAACTGAGTGACTTTGCCACGGGGTGTATTGTAATGGTGATGACTGGGTCAGATTAGCTCACAACTGCAGGTCTTGTTGGGTGTTCCAGGTCTGCAGTGGTTTTTACCGACCAAATATGGACATTCCAATCTCAGGACCAATGAGCATCTGTGGAATAAATGTGATCCATGGATGTCCTTCGCTCTACGACATGATTTAAGAATTGTAAGAGTCCATTTGCTGATGATTGTTCTGATTCATCTGGCATCCCAGCCTCAACTTACATCCAACATTAAAAACTGTGATTTGATGTTCAGGACTATTTACAACTCAACAACAAAGAAAAATGAGAAAAATAATCAACAAAATGACAAAAATATCCAACAAACAAACAATCAACAAAATAGAAAAAAATCTGCAAAAATTATCTGAATAATAAAAAAGGATTAAAATGAACAATGAAGGTAATAAAATAGCCAACACAGTGAACAAAAAGATGAAAAAATGAACAATTTGGGCAAACATTAACTAAATAATCAATAAAATCAACAAAATGGTCAACACAAAAAGCAAGGATGAGGAAAATAATCCAAAAAGGTAACAATTTACAAAATAATTAAAAATGAACAAATATGAAGAAAGTAATAAACAAAATGGACAAAAATGAAGGTAAAACATAGACAAAAATTAACAAAATAGTGAACAAAATGAAGAAAATATAAAACAGAAAAAAATTAAGAAACAATCAACAAAATGGAAAAAAATTGCAAAAATGATCAGAATAATAAAAAAAAGGATAATAATGAACAATAGCATTAGCAAAATAACCAACACAATGAACAAAAAGAAGAAAAAAATCAACAATGTGGGCAAACATTAACTAAATAATCAACAAAATAAACAAAATGGTCAGCACAAAAAGCAAGGCTGAGAAAATTAATCCAAAAGGTAAACAGAAATTAACAAAATAATCAACAAAATGAACAAATATAAAGAAAGTAATAAACAAAATGGACAAAAATGAAGGTAGAACATAGACAAAAATTAACAAAATAATGAACAAAATGAAGAAAATATCCAACAAACAGAAAAAAATGAAGGAAGAAACAATCAACAAAATGGACAAAGATCAGCAAAAATGGTCAGAAGAATAAAAAAGGATTATAATAAACAATAGAATTAGAAAATCAACCAACACAATGAACAAAATATTTAAAGTTGCAGATGTTCACTTGCTTCTTAATCCGTCTCATCCAAAGACAGGCCCCACTGGAATGAGATAATCAACACGGATCCCACTTTTGCTGTCATTGTCAGAATATTATGGTTGATCGGTGTGTGTCTGTTGAAGTGTCTCAGTCATGACAAACGGTGCCGCCTCAATCATTAGGTACAACCGATTACAGCCCAGAAAACCGCAGTGCACTTGAACCTATCATTAGCTCACACTGAAAAACTTTTTATCCCATATAAACTTAATGAAAAAGTTTGATTGTTCTCCAGGTGGCCTCTTAAATCGTCTCTGTTCTTCACTTACTCAATACTGGCTGATGAGCTGACTTACTGGATAATTTAGAAGAATTGACAGTTAAGCCTTCTGCTACCTAAAACTCCTACCGAGCATCCGCATTAGGTGATTTGAGAATTTATGGACCAGTTAAATACTCATTACTAACAGATGACTCACCCATTAAAAACACCTCAAGCCTGGCTCTGACATTGATTGCATTACAGAGAGAAAAGAGTCCAATATGGAGGTTAAGAAATATCAGATCAATTTTCAGTGTTGGGTAAAAAAGCCAGACAAATTAATATTAAAGGGACTAATTCATGCCTGACATTTCAGAGCTTATTTAACCTAAAGTGAGCTATTGATTGTATTATTGGGGCATTTGTAAGTAGCTGCCTTAACCCTTCATTTCCCAGAATCCACAATAAATGTTCTTTTAAACTGAGTGAATTTATGATCCACATTAAAACCTCTGCAAATAGATGACTCACTAAAACGGTCAATCAGATTAAGGGATTTTTAGAGGTAATTAGATAATACTGTTATTTATTTGGCTAATGCAGAATTGTAGAGCTATAGGTGCCTTGAAAATTGTCAGACATGAGTACAGCTATGAGCTAAATGAGTTTTAGCTTAATGCTGTTATGAAGCTTTTGCGTAGTCTTATTGCACAAAAGCATTTTTATTATGCAACACTGTGAAGAGGAGGAGGAGGAGGAGGTAGAGGAGGAAGATGCATTCCTTTTCTGTTCCTAAAATAAGCTTCAGTGACATTCACAAGTTTGATGTAAAAGCTCTTTGTGAAATTAGCCGTACTTGTGTGTTTGTATGTTCAGAGGTGAACATGTGTGGTGGCCCAGCTAACGCTGTTGCCTGTGCATTGCACTGTTTCTCCCTCTTACTTTAAGGAGCCTCAAAAGGAGCCTCTTCTTGGTGAGAGAATTGTGTTCTGGACTCTTTTTCTGCTCTTTCTCTTTATATCGGTGTCAGTAGAAATGTGAAACTGCTTTTGTGGCAAATAAGTTCCTTGATCAACTTGTTATTGTGTGATGAGATCCTTGGTGACAGTTTCAGAGGAACGTGTTCAGTATTTTGTCAGTCCTGGTGCTTTGGAGACGATACAGATGCAATTAAAGAAATTGAGCACCAGCGCTCGAAATAAATCCTGGACACTAAGGAGAAACTGCTGTCAATCTTAATGAGCAATGAGAAGTTGATCGAAGACCTAATTTGACAAAAAGTCAATAAATTACTTTAAGTGGACCTGTCACTATGACTTGGGACAAACTGTGTCTGGGATCTTCACAGACTCTTTATTATCTCAATGATGGAGCTGTGCTCAAGTAGAATATACGTATCTATGAATGTACTTCTGTAGGAAGAAGGGGAGACTTATATTGGTCCAAATTTAGGTTCATCATTAAATACTCTTTTTTTTTTACAGTTATATTTTACATTAAAGTTATTTAATACAATTTCTATTGTCAATCTCTTGTGAAATAAATGCATGTATGTATCTCGAAGCACATGGTAGGTTATATACAGTTGTGGAAAAAAAATGATTAGACCATCAAAAGTCATCAGAAACAATGGTTATGCAATCCAGTCCTAACTCCTGTGTGTATCATGTGACTAAAACAGACAGAAAAGAAAACATGGAATGTCTAAAAGCACTGTTTTTGTCAGTATAATGCCATAGATAATGATGTAAGAACTGAAGTAACTTAGGTTTTTATCAAGAAAACATGGAAAATGGATAGATATCAGCTCTGAAATTAAACTACTATGAACTATTTTTGTTCTTATCATTATATTTGTCCAAACAAATGCAATAACAATATAGATCATTCATTCATTCATTCATTCAAATGTACCTTTAGTTGTACCAGGCATTAAAATGAACAAGAAACTTAAGAAAACAAGGGGTGGTCTAATAATTTTTTCCACGACTGTAAATGTAGAAGTACAAGAATATGAGAAACAACAGCTGAAACAAATGAAATAGTCATTTTGCAAATATTCTCTTGAATACATTTTTCATATCACCAAAGATGTTTCTATTAACGTCAGATAAAGTGTGTACGATGCTCACTGACTCATTTTAAAATCAATTATTCACTTTGTTGCAGCGGTCTTAGAGGATTCCAGATACAGTTTTGACCCAGGTCAAGAAGCAGCACACAAGTCCCCATTTCAACAAGTCATTTAACCTCATATTTACTTATAAAATGGTTCCTCTCTTAAAACAAGAGAAGTCAAGTGTCCCTTTCTTTTCCCTCTGCTTTAAGAAGAAACTGATTCTAAAATTGAGACCAGAGACTAAATGACCTGATGCGATGGTATTCATGTTTATTCTCTCTACTACTGCAGCTGAGCAATGACATCAGACTATACTTGCTCTAACATTAATGTGTCCCTTTTTCCTCGGCTTAACATCTTTCTGTTGTTTCACTTTCTTGCCAATTTTCTGCTATATTTCTTTCCCTCACTGCTGATAAACAATCAGTTACTCATAAACAATCCGGTTATGATAACTGTGGACATTATAGCTTCACCGCTGTTATACGCTGATCGAGCCAAGTGCACACACATGCACATCCTTACAATATGTGTGTTGATTTACAAGGGAAATACAATGTGGATGTGTGGCTCTTTGTGCTGATTTAATGTGTGGTGTATGTGGTGAGGGCAGTAGTGATTAGCCTCTGTGAGTAAGCTACAGTACATTATATCTTCTATTATACATGTTTATGGGTGTTTTTCACAGACTTCTAGTCGTTGCATAATCAACTACTTGCCCTGAATTTCAGTGGGTGTGTTGTGTCAGTGTTTGTCAGTGTTTGTCTGCGCTCCATGTTACCTGTTCATAGCATATCTTGTACAGTTGTAGAGTGTTTCCAGGCGATAAATTGTTTTATTTTATATGAAGACCCTATGACAAGCTGTTTCTACAATTACTCCATATTGTCACTGGGCAAAATTAGACACTACATCATTATGTTTCTGCTGTAGCTGGAATTGCCAGAACTAAATATTTAATCAATCATTAGTAGTTATTTTACATGAAGGATTTTAGTTTTAAATAGCTAATATATTAGTAAATTTTATTTCATATACTTTATTTTCCTGTTTGTAAAATGGTGCAGTATCTCAGGAAAGCCTTGAGGGAGTTTCTTTGGACAAAAATATGATCCGGCTTGAATTTAATGATTAAATATCAAAGGTCAGAGTCACTGTGGCCTCAAAAACCCTTATTTTAAGCAGTAATTACAGAACCCATGCTAATTAGTGACAGTGAACTGGATTTAGACTCAGCTGACAGATGCACAGGGCTTTGTCAGATCATGTCCTTTTAGCGGAAACTGATTCGATACACAGAAAGGCAGTGAAATAAAGTGAACAGATCTGAAGGAACAGGCAGAGATGGAGACAAAAAACACTCAGATAAGTGGGAAAAAAGCTGGAATGGAGGAGAAGAGACAGTGGGAGACTAGATATACTAGCAGAGGGTAAATAATACGCACAGGACAGGAAGTTACTCTGATATGAGAGGAGAGGAAAGACACCACAAAATATCACAGGAAACAAGAACAGAACAAAAGTCAATGTCACTGTGACATTATAATGGTATAATAATTCTGCAAATGCACTATTTTTATTTCCACTTTTTAGCAATGATAGCATATCAAAGTTCACAGGCAGTTTCCACTTCACCAAAAAAATGCACTTAAAGCTGCAGGGGCCAAAGTAGGTGGGAATATCTGCATTTCTATCCTCTCCGTTCAAATCAAAAGACTGAATATACAGATAGATACTTTATATCGGTTCATGCTGCTCTTGAACATTAGAGCAGAAATATCAGTTATGGAAACAACTGTGCTGCTTCTGCGATAAGTCACATAATAGAGCTGTAGAGATGTCAGTCACACATTTAACCCCTTTACTTGAATAAAAACACCTGTGACTGGACAAATGGATGTTACAATATGCTGAAAGGTAATTATGGAATGTTTGCTCAAAGATGTCAAAAATCAAAGTCAAAGTCAAAGTCGTTTTATTTGTCAATTTCTTCACATGCCAAGACATATAAAGGAATCGAAATTGCGTT
>JAQQZY010000003.1:32678144-32689607 GCA_030068375.1 Ostorhinchus rueppellii
TAGGTAAACAGAAATACTGTTCAATTATGGCAGCAGTGGGACACCTTATACTGGGTGGAGCTGGAAGAATACATTTAGTAAACACTGTAGCCCCTTGATTTGTTGGTGGTTTTAATGTTTCTAAATGTGGAGTATTGATACAACTTTAAAGCTACTTTAAATATCTTAATTCAAGTACAATTAAACACATAGTTCATAGTTTATGCTAATTTTATTTTGGTCTCTCAGTAAAACAATAATTAAACACGTGTAGTTTGTAATGTTTTGAAGTAGAGTGGAATCATGAGTCGTCCAAATCTGTCTTATGCAACTCAGGAAGAAATGATGTGTATAGTTGAAGATAGGGAGTGAGGTTTGGTTTTAGAATTAGTGATGTATATTTATGTTGATGGTAAGCATTAGTAAAAGACATACGGCACTATTGATAGATGATTAAATAAAGTTGGTAAATATGCATGTCAACAAAATACACAACATATTTATATATTTTGAAATGCTAAAAGTAATAGGCTAAAAAAACTTGTATCTCATACGTCCATAACCTCTGTTTGTCAGTGCTGATTACAAGCCCAGTCCAAATGGCTTATTTATAGATTCCCATTTCCTTCATGTCATTCATGTAAAAATCAGTAGTTGTACCTTCCTGGTAGATGGTAAAGCTATAAATACGGTCCTGGAAACATGCATAAATTATTCATGTTACTTTTTCACTGACCTCAATTCTTAACCCTTTTTTTCCTTCCCTTCCTCCACACTCTGCCATGTCTTCCATCTCTTCCACGTTGATTTGAGGAATACTTTTTTACTCCTTTCATTCCTCATCATACTTGATAGGTCCTGAAATGCATACAGGAGTCTTAGTCCACTTTTATCTTTGGTGTTTTTCTAGGGTTGAAATGAGCATGCATATTCACATAAAAGAAGAAAATACATGAAATATATGTATAGCCTTAAAAAAAACACACAAAAAAACTGAACTAAATGTGTTGTAAAAGTTCAAGTCAGTATTTAATGTGACCTCTGACCCCATGACAAGAAACAGCACAAACAATTAGAAACATCTGACGTGTGTTGAATAAAACGTGGTGTAAAACATCAGACAATTAATGCAATGAATCTCATATCGTCTGGACAAAAGGTTAAAGACATGTTAAGTGCAAAGGGAGGTCACACTAAAACGCTCACTGTGGTTTATAGAAGCTGTTTTTTCCCTGAAATTTTAGTTTTTCCTGCTTTTCATACTTCATAGATGTCCGATTGGACCTAAATACATAGACTGAAAAATGCATACAGTATGTGTGGGCATTAGAACTTTACTGAAACAACAAACAGAATGTGGACTAAGACTTCAACACAGCACTGTATGCTGACACAAACAGAGCATTATAGCTTTACTGAATATACCACAGATCGGACGATTAAATGCGCCAATAGTAGACAAAGGGGCTTGTTTCTGAAACTGAAATCATTTAATTTTCATCCAGTGATTGGATCATTTCTCAGAGAATGAGGACAAAGAGTTCAGTCCATGTGTCTTCGCTGATTTGTATCAGTTACCGTTGAAAAGGCTCTTTCACAGTGGTGTTTATGGATGACGACGGCCTGCGTGAATGACGACGATTCATTCTGGGAAATGTCAAAAGAGACATGACTTCAACAAGTGGTGGAAAGACTCTGTTTACTAAATTCTTTTCCTCCAGATCCTTTCTAACAAACCTAAGCAAACAGCTTGATTTCACCTTTATTCTTATCATGATTTAGCAATAAGTAGGCTTCCTTTGTGTAATTTGTGTCATCTGCTCCAAATCTGAAGTATCATCATTGTTATCATCATATACATTATTGTTTAAGTAAGTGGATATTTGAAAACTTATTCACTGAATGCTGTTCATTATACAGTGAAGGGAACCCACGTCCACCCACAGCTACACATCAGCATCATCTTCATCTTCATGTTCTTTCATCCTCCCAAACCTCCTGATTGTGCTTTTCATCTTTGACCTTCACCTCCTCCTCTGCCATGTTCTTTCTCATTTATTTATTCATTAGTACAGTTTAAAGTCACAGGGTTATATATGGAAAAATATGCTAGGTCATTTTATTTGCCTTAACTTACCCATTCTCCTTCTAGTTGCATTTACACAGTATGCTAACCATCTGTTTTTATGCCACAGTGTATCATGAAATGGGAGCGATAGGAAGTTTTCAGGTGTCTGTACTTTATCTGTTCATTCCTTTCTACCCACACTGTCAAGATAGACTCATTATTCAACTGATTTTAATCTAAATGGAACGATAGCAATCTACAGGTGAACACTATAGGTATCACGCATAGTAAACATAAGAAGAAGAGAATGACGTAAAACATGCAACACAAAAAATAAACATGAAGATGCACATTGGAATTAAGTCAGTGTTTGTCATTGGCAGCATATTTACTGTATTTAGGCTGGTTTAATAATATTCACATTGTAGTAATATACAGATCACAGAATTGCTGTGCACCAAGCAGCTGACATGGCTTATTTTTACTTATTTATTTTAGTTTTACAGCAATAAAAAAATTGTATCAGTATTTCTGCTTTCTACCCTTGGCTATCGGCCACAGGGGCACTGTTATACCCCCTGGTGTCCATCTGTCTATCTTTCTATCAGTGTGTAATCCATATGTGATTACCCCCCACCAAATCGTCTTATCTCCATCATTCTGCTGTTAAGGTACAACTTGAGAAGCTCTTGGATGAGTTCTTTGGACTTTGACTATCAAAGTAAAATTTGGGGTTGAGGCGTCATATTTGCATGGAACTGTTGACCTATATGTTTCTGGTCTTTCTGGGTCAGTGCACAGTCATGGGGGCAGATGGAAGAAGCACAGATGAGGTGAGGGGATAGTGATACTGGTGGGGGAGCAGGGAGCAACAGGGGTGTAGGTGTAGGGCAGCCTTCACGGTGGCCCAGGGGTGTTATTTAGACAAACATCTATACAGCAACTTAAGTAAACAATGTATGTACTTTTTTGGTTCATCGTTCGATACCTATTGTGAAGGTGTCATCATCTTCGTCATAAATTTTGTCATCATTTTCGTAAAATTGATGAGGTGTTTGAAGATGTTTGAAGAAAGCAATTTCTTCAAACATCTCTGGTGAAACTACTGGGTGGATTCCTTTCAAATTTTACTTGTGTCTTCCTTGAGAAAATGTCTACACAGTTTGTTCACAGTTTTGAGAAATTTAGATTTTTCATTTTTTTAAAGAATTTTTTAAATTTAAAAAAATTTCCTTTACTTATTATGGTCCATATTCTGATGATTTACAATATAGAAATGGTTAGAGATATGAATATAGCTACTAATGAACACTGATCGGAAATCATATGTGGACTTTATTTAATTAGTTGAGTTCTCCTCCAGTGAAGGTACCGCCCACTTCTGTTGGGAGACTGATCTCCTGCGTCCAGACCACAGGACTGGAACATAGAACAGAACCTGACAACCTCACAAATTCAACTTCTCATTGATTGTTAATAGAACATGCTGGTGAGATACAGGGACACTGGTTCTATTTTGATGCCTGTTGTCATGCATCTCATATCTCCTCACTCTTTTCTTTGCAGGGTTTGGAGGTGTCCAAACCAGGCCGCTACCAGGCTCTGACCTCAGACAATAACTTTTTGGAGATGAGCGACTCTGGGGTGGAGTTTACCAGCTCTGGTGTCCCTTTAGACAGCGACACTGATGGAGGAATGACCTACGCTTCCCACAAACCCCTCCTCAACGCCGTGTCCCCTACAGCCGTGACTGAGGTCCAACCCGACAGCCCGGAAGCTACCGCGGCCCCTGAGGGCGACCTCAGCGCCAGCCGAACCCCCGACTCCGCGATGAGCGCCAGCCCCGCCTCCAATCAGCGCTCGTTTGTGGCTGCCACTCCAGACGGCAGCCTGCATGGTGCGGCGTCTCCGGGAACGGCGTCCAGGGGCACCGCAGGGTCAGATTCAGCGAAGACAGAAGGAGGGGCTGAGAACGGCGAGGTTGGGCAGACGGAGGAATCCGCTCCCAGTACCTGAGAGGATACACGGGGTCGTTTATTTGTTTTAAACTCATGTCTCCTTATACCGTAATGGCATCCACAACCATCTGGCTCTGTGTTTCCAGGAACCCTATCATGTCCCAACACCACAACTCCTTGATCACTGCGTCACTCAAACAGCATCACAACCTGAAACATTCATGCTTAGCTCCAGATGTCAGCGTCGCCTAGTAGAACATAACGATAAGGCAGTCACACAAAACGCACAACACAAAATGTAATGCAATATGCACTGAAAAATCACATGCAAAAGAGTAACCTCAAGTTCAACGAACCGAAAGTTATTCACGTGCATATGGAGAATGCATGCATTTAAATGAAACCAAGTAGATATCGTAGTTCAGATCTGCAGAAAAAATGCTAAACTGAATGCATGCAAGCTTCAACAAGACAAAGAAGCACAGGCTCAAGTTATGATGATGTGAAAAGGGTCAAAACACTTCGGCACTTATAAGAGAACACCTTAATGGGATCAATTGATTCAGCTCCTGTCATTAAATATTACACAGGAGTCCGATGGTTGTCAGTGCGCTCCAAGGAATCAGACATTATATTTACGCCCAAGGCCACTAACAACAAAAACAAAGAACTTCTCCCCTTTTTCAGGTGAATCTCAACGTGATGCCTCCGACAGCACTTTTATCCGCATTCCAAGGCGTCAGACAAACACGCTCATTGCATTTCATCGTACCACACACAGACTCTTTTAATTAACAGTACAAGCATGTCAGACAGAAGTGCTATCTCAGCGTTCATTCATTCGCCGCAGTCCACGAGAGAAACATTGTTTGTGTCTTATTTTTGAAGAACCTGCACATTGAAACAAGCACTGTAGATTGAGTGTCATCCCTGTTGTTGTTTTCCTTTCTCTCGCGGCTTTGCTGTCAAATCCTCTCCACATTTAAAGGCATCACCTGAAAAAAAAAAAACAAAAGAAAGTTTCCAAACGTCCACTTCATCTCACTCACGTCATGACGAATGCCAGTAAAAGCATGCCCGAGAACAACAGCCAACAGTGGAAACTATCCTTATTTATTTTAGTTTCTGTCACCAGTGGAGTCATCACAAGGCCTGTCAAAGCAAAATAAAATCCAGACAATATTTTGCAACACTTCTGGGACTTTTGGAACACTTCCCGAGAACGTAATTGGATTCCTGGTCTATTTTGCAGATGGACCGATTCACAGACACCGGGAGTGAGGAGCGGTGATAAAAGAGACGACAGAGATGGAACAGGGTGCTATTCGGGGAACAGATAAATGACTTGCATGATTTAAGGCCTCCTCTTTTCATCTCGGCCTCCATCCATCTGACAGAGCTCTGATTATTGTAGCCCAGTTGTTTGCCAAAATGAAGTGAGTGGAAAGACGCATTTGGATCAATCTGCGATAACGATGCAGCCTACAGCCCCAGCGGAATGAGACTGAATAACAGTGATTATGAGAGGTGTGTGTGTGTGTGTGTGTGTGTGTGTGTGTGTGTGTGTGTTCAGGGAGTTTATACAAAGCTGCCAACAATATTAATAATCAGTCAAAGCTCTGCATGGAGACATGATTTTATAGAGGAAAATAGGAAATGGAAAAAAGAGGGATACAGTCAGGGTTAGTGATTTGATCAATGTCGGTAATTCAACAACGGATGAATCAAAACACACCATACATTCATGCTTTTACTGCAAATCTAAATGCAAAAATATCTCAATATGGTGAATAGGGCATCCATGTTCATCCTTTTCAGTTAAAAGCTTAAATGGGAGAAAAAGGATTGAACTTTACTATACGAATGTAATTAAAATAGTTCTTAGATTTTTAACAGGGTCAAATTTACCTACACCCTATATTTGCAACCATTTGCATCAAATATGTTAAACTATCCTGCGATTATGTTAAAACTCAAAGGAAATCTTATGATATTCCTTCAAAGAGCTCTTAAGCATGTGTTGTTTGCAAAAGGAGCATGGTGTAATGCAGTACGGATGTTGTCTTATTACCGCTGAATGACATCCTTGGTGAAGATTTGTTCTTTAAGAGACCTACAAAAAAGTCAAAGGATATCCCAAATGCTAATCATCATTTGCAGTGGAAAAAAAAAAAGAAAGAGAAGAATAGAAGAGCCACACCAGACCACAGAAGAGAGTGGAAACGGTGGCATCGGTTCAAACAAATTAAAAAAGAAGCATGAAAAGTGTCAATTACATTAAGCTCCCACAGTCCTAACAACTGTTTTTGGCTAATTAGTTTCCTTTCCTCGCTGTGGAACAAGGCTGTGGGCTAATTCAGGTCACAGGAAGCGGATTTACACCAATGTTTCACAAAATCGGAGCACGTCGACACAAATTACTGAAAGAATTCCAATCCTGCAGAGAGCCCCAGTCAGACAGAAACACATCTACACCTCGAGGGGATGAAATCTGTACAAGTGGCAAACATACATGACACGCTCCACCAACCGAGAAACGCGAAACCACATTAGTAGTCATTAAAAGCCATCTCTAAAGTCCCATTCACCCATCGCTGTTATAGACAGTGGTTAGCAGTACGGCTACCTCGCACTGGAACTGAACTGATGTCAACAGGTTTATCACCTTTACCAAAAGCAGTCAGACAGAGTGATTTTTTTGTGAAAAGCACAACATCAATTTTGAAAAGAGTCACATTTGTACTCTAATGTGGTAAAAAGGAGTAGCAGCTATTGTAAATACAGTAATCTGCAAAAAATGACGAGCTAGTTCCCTTCTTATTCAGGAAATCTGTGTATGTCAGTGCATGTTTTATAGGAGAGGCCATGCTGAAGCAGGGGCCCCTCCATTTAATCTGATATATATACACATTAAAAGGCAACAGTAGTGATCTGAAAACTGTCTTGACACCGTGGTCGACGGAATAGCAATGAAATCTCAAGCAATATTATTGATTATAGCACAGAAATATCACCCACAACTCATTAAGGGAAATCAGACATGCCAACATTAAACCCCATTTCCCACTATTGTAAATATAATACTACAGTACGTGGTTTGCATGTGAATAGTGTGAAAATACTAATATATTTCTTACTGCAAGGCTTATGCAAGATTTTATACTCTTAAAAACGCTGCATTGATCCTTTAATGACATGTCCACAGTAGGTTGAAGTCTTGCCACTATGTGCTGGAGGGTCCTTCAGATGTGAAGCGTCTCCAGTCGTGTGTTTACGCGTGTGTGTCAGAGTGAAATGCTTTCATTAGAGCCTCCTCCAGCAGGCTTGAAGCATCATCGAGTCATGAATAATCTGACAGACAGAGTTGATTTAGTCATGCTGGGTGTCTGCAGGTTCAGTGCGAATATGAAATAGAATATGTGCAACTATTTTGTTTTCGTTGCTGTAGACTAGGGGTGTCAAAAGCAGCCCACGGAAGGGTCCGATCCAGGCCGTTGGATGAATTTGTGAAATGCAAAAATTACACTGAAGTCATTACGAATCATTTTAGGGGCCACATAATGTCATATTTGGTCATAAGTATGTTGCACTACTAAGATAATATCAGTATAATGTATAAATAATGACAACTCCAAATATTTACTCCTTTTTTTCTAGTGCAAAAAACTGAAATTACATGAAAATGTGTAAATTTACAAACTAGCCTTTCATGAAAAATGTGAATATCCTGAGCAAATATGAAATGTCTTAGGAGAAGTAAGTGCAATTTTAACAATATTCTGCCTGTTATTAAATGTTTTTTGCATGTATAGATCTAATGCAATCTGTAAGTTGTAATGAATTTATGTAAATGATAAGTGGAGGCATAATAGTGTTAAAATTGCACTTATTTTTCTTAGAAATTTTCAGCTTGTTCATGGTTGTTCAGGTTAGTTACATTTTTTAAAGGATATTTTGTGGATTCCCAAACATGTGTACTGAGGTGTAAACACAATCATAAGACTCAGCTATAATAAAACACATCAATCCAGGTAATAATGCACAGAAAAATATGGAAAAACCTGCATTTTGTTGATGAAAACAGTTCAATTTGTTACTTCCTTTCTTACTCCGTCCCACCTCCACACTGACATATAATTAGAATTTTACTATGACGCTATATCATTAAAAGTTGGCTTTCAAAAATCTGGTTTGTAGCCGTTTTCAGACTATTATAAAGAATTACAGTTCCTATATGAAACCTACCTCTACATGGAACCATATGGACTAAATTTATACGAACATTTTATATTTACCTGCAATGAATGAGCTTAAAAAAGATGATTTGTCAAAGAAATCTGTCTAAAGTTGAATTAAAAAGGACATTTAAATGACATGAAATCAATAAGTGTAGGAGTTTTACACCTGTAGACACCCTGTAAACAGAATCATAAGACTCAGCTGTAATAAAACGCATCAGTGCGGGTAATAATGCGCAGAAACATATGTAAAAATCTGCATTTTGTTGATGAAAACAGCTCAGATTGTTACTTTCTTACTCTGTCCCACCTCCACACTGACTTATAGTTGGAATTTTACTATAACGCTATATCATAAAGGTTGGCTTTCAAAACTCTGATTTGTAGCCGTTTTCAGAAAGTTGTAAAGAATTACAGTTCCTATATGAAACCTACCTCTACATGGAACCATATGGACTAAATTTATACAAACACTTTATATTTACCTGCAATGAATGAGCTTAAAAAAAGATGATTTGTCAAAGAAATCAGTCTAAAATTGAGTCAAAAATTACCTTTAAATGATATGAAATTGTTAAATGTCAGTCTGACACCTGTAGACACCCTGTTAGTCTAATAACAGCCAATAAGACAGACCTGATGTGGACAAAACACAGAAAGAAAACCTTCAGTCCAATGGAATGAAGTCGTTCTTGTCGTGACTTCTGTGACCTTTCAGAAGAATCAAATCTCAGAGGTCTTTGGTTCAGGTTCTGTGGATCACCGGAGGCTTCATGAGAGGATTTCACTCCCTGTCATTCCACCTCAGTCTGACATTTTGTTTCATTACCCGTCAGCTGCTTTTCTTGAAGCCTCTCAGAGCAGACGTGCTGATCTGTGTGTAGCAGCGAGATTTAATGAAGTACTGTGTGGTTTGTGGTAGATTTGCTCTTCTGTTAATCTACTGTTCTGCACTTCTCCAAAGAATCTGATGAAAAACCATGAAATAGCGTCTGCAGTGTGGAAGAGCACTAATACCTCTGATTATAATCGGAATTTTCTTCTGCAAAAAATACTCAAGGAACTGTCAAGCGAAGTTTCTGACTCTCACATCAATTAGTTTTAATTCACTCCGACGCTCTCAGCTCAAGTACTTATTATCATTTGATTCAAGGCAGAAAATTACTGATAATAATTGAAAACCACTGATCCCTGAACCTAAGCTCGGTTAACTCTATTTTATTGTGAAAACACTTCATGACAGCAGACGTTGTCTTGGAGGTTACACCTGAGCAACACTTCCACTCTGAGATGCACTATGTGGACAAAAGTATTGGGACACATTGAATTCAGGTGTTTGTTTTCTAACAAGGGGTCTGGGATACAAAACAATAATGATAACTATCATAATATAGATTTATTTTGGGATAAATATCAGTGCATTAGTTTATTTTGTTGGTGTTTATAAACTACATGGACAAAAATATTGGGACACGTCACGTCTACAGCTGTAAGATGTCCTGTTCATGATGATTGGAGATAAAAACATCAATATTTCCTGAAAGTTTAATGGGAAATTTTTCTTTTGAAGTGAGATGTGAAAAAGCAGATGGTTAGTTGTGGTAGAAAATTATTATTTATAGTCAGAGCATGAAAAATATTCTAGAAATTTAGAGTTAGAACATTTAAAACCATAGCCATGGATAAAAAACAAACAAACATTATTGATTGAAATGAAGTAAAAAACCATCCTTTTAGAGGCAAAGATAACAATTTAAACCAAACTAACCAATGCAATACAATGATATTCACCGTAATATAAAACTATATTATAACGTTTGCCATTATTGTTTTGTTTTCCAGACCCCTGTCAGAAAATAAACCCCTGAATTCAACCTGTCCCAATACTTTTGTCCTCATAGTGTATATTACGCATAAAATCACCACATCCATCTGCTTTAAAGTATTTTTATCACGTGTTCCCACCATGATACTCACAGCACCTGAGAATGTTTTTATACAGGACAAAAAAAAATAGAAAATGTTCGTAAAAATGATGTATTATTTTCACAAAATAACGTCGCCTTTGTGACCAATCCTCAGTGAATCATCCTGGACTGAACAAACCACACGTTCTTTTTAAACAATGAACATGCTTGAAGACATTTCATCAACAGGAGTTTTTTGTTGCACCACATTTAGCACCAAAACCGCTTCCTCTCGCTAAAAAAAATATGCTTCTATTTCCTCTTTAGTCTGATATTATAGCCTATACCTGCTGTCCCAGTGTATACCTAAGAGTTAGTGCAGCATGCTGACCTGTAGATTGCTTGTGGGACAGCAGGAGCGATGCTGGTAGATAGTAATGATAGTAAGAATATTAATCGCACTTTCCTGTACAGCCGGCCTCAGTCCGTACAGATGTCATCAGTCTGTCACCTGTTGCCGGGGTCTGCCTCTGGGTTTCCATCACCGTCCAACTGTCACTAATGGATTTGAGCTGAAGTGACAGTTGAAGGAAAATACCTGTGTTTTCTGGCTGTCAATCATCTATTACACCTCTGATATGCACAAAGGATGTATAGAACTGCATTATGTATTCTATATACCCATCATGTTTATGTATGTGCTTCGGGTGTTTTTATTCGACGGCCTGTACGTGTAACAGTACCGTTTTACACATTCACATTCCTGTTTTTAACCCATAAAGACCCAAACCTCCACTGATCTAAACTGTTTAACACCCATTGATCCACTAATCCTATCATTACATGGAAATAATTGGTGTAAAATACAGTTTATTGTGTTTTCATGGTCATCAGATGTGACCCATTTGGGTGTTCAGAGGCTCTGTAGTTACCATGGAAACACTATCATCTTCTACAACAGGGGTGTCCAACTCATTTTTAGTTCAATTCCACATTCAGCCTAATATGGTATAAAGTGGGCCGGACCAGTAAAATAATATATAATAAAAATAATTATACAAAATAAGATGATACATTTTGAGTTAAAACATTTTGATTCTGTAATGAAAATATTTATATTTATGAATTGCACTTGAACATAACATGAACAAATATGAACCTGAAAATTCTTAAGTAAAATAAATGCCATGTTAATAATATTACACCTTAGTTTATCATTTATACATGTGAATTACAACAGTGGATCTACAAATACACAAAACATTAAATAACAGGCAGAATATTATTAAAATTCCACATACTTCTCTTAAGTG
>JAQQZY010000003.1:32719394-32732267 GCA_030068375.1 Ostorhinchus rueppellii
TAACATCTTAACATGCTCCAGATCTTACCACAGAAGACACATTCCAACCCAGCCCTGTGGCGTTTATGACTCAAAGTGATGGAAAACAATGTTAAAACATTGTGTTTGTTCAAGTAGCAACTTACGAGTTTGTTTACAGCACTGTCTTCCGGTAGCCTAAACAAGTCGATCGTTGAATGCACTTACTCACTCTTCAAAGCAACTCTTCATTGACGAGTGAGTAAGTGCATTTGACGATCGTCTTGTTTGGGCTACCAGAAGACAGTGCTGTAAACAAACTCGTCAGTTGCTACTTGAACACAAACACTGTTTTAACATCGGGCTATGTTGTAAGGTGTCTTCTGATGTTGTGTGACTTTTGTGGCAAGATTCGGAGCATGTTAAGATGTTAAAACCACAGCTTAAAAACTTGCCCCGATGGGTTAGCTGTGAGCGCTAACTTTCCGGTCAAAAATCTCAATGTAGCTAGCACTAAAACTTCTCCCGTCTTCGGTACAGGGGTTTCCTTGGGTAGCTCGAGCAATTGAAAGCATGTTGAAAATGGCCGGAATTCTCCTTTAAGAATGAAGTGCTTTGGTGAAAAGAAAACTCCTTCCTACAGAGAGTGTATAATACTTTATGTGGGTCAACTGTTCAGTCTTGTTTTTTTGTCCTCATATTTCCAACCGGAGGACCAACTTGTTGTTTAATGTCGTCCATCTTTATGGGCTGGTTCTGCTGCCTGTCACGACTGGATCAGCTGTCCATTTGTTCATGTGCGACCTGAACTCTAATGTGTTGGCAGAGACATTCAGAGTCATTCTGCACTGTAGATGGTTAATTGCATTCAAATTTTTAATCGGATTAATCATGAGGATAAATTACTCCATGTTAACGCGTTCATTTTGACCTCCCTATAAATATGTAAATACAAGTATCTCAAATTTGATCACGATGAGGGTTAAGTACAAATTTTAGATACTTCTAGTTCATGATTTCCTTGTCATGATACGTTATTATTCTGTTCCACTACACCTCTAGAGACGAATATTGTACTTTTTTACTCTAAATGATTTTTTTCTTTTTGGACAGATTTATTACCTTTTCAGGTGAGTATTTTACACGTTCAATACCACTGAGATAAGATCAGTAGTTTGGAATCTTCTCCCAGACAAAATATTATTTTTCTTTTCAATAAATGTTCAAATCATCCAATATCTCACTGAAAATGAATCCTTAGTCTGACAGAACTTTTTCTCATCTTTCTTCTACCACTGATCATGTGACTTTTTTTTTTTTTTTTTTTTCAGTGTCCTTTTGTTAAAACTGGACATAAATTCTTTCAAACAGCCTTACACTGAAACAACACAAACATAATATCTTAAACCTCCTAAATGATAGGAGAGGAGACCTTTCATTTGGTATTTGATTTAGGTTATGTTTACCAGTCTGTGCCTCAAAAATCTGTTTCTATTTGTACACACACGAAACACAATGAACTGAACTAAGTCTTTATTATCATTGAACTTTAGAAATATTACAAAATAAGTAGAACCTTAAACACAAATATCACATTACAAATATCAAATAATGATTATTTTAAAAAAGGATGATGTATAACTGCTGCAAAATGGCAAATGCAGGGAGAATCTCAAGGCTGTAAATCACTCGGAAGATAAATATTTGTACAAAATAAGTCCTTTCCAGACGCTCTGCCTCTTTATATCTGTGTCTGACTGAAAAACCGTGAAACTACTTTTATTAAATTCGGTCTCATACTTTACCTCTCGATCTATTAAAAAGGTCTTAGAATTCTTTGCACTTGCACTTCTGCAGATACTCTGTATTTATGGCAGAATGTAACCCTTTGTAATTATAATAATGAGCCCATTAAACTCTTCTGCTCAGTCTTTCTTTTTAATCTTACGACTCTTCTTTTATTTTTTTGCAGTAAACGACGGGGGCGGCCCAGAAAACACCCCCTCCCTCCTCGCCCCTCGTTGCCCTCTCCATCCTCCTCCTCTTCCTCATCCACCTCCTCAGCCTCATCTTCCTCCGGCTCCTCCTCCTCTTCCTCCTCAGACGATGATGATGACGAGGATGAGGAGGAAGTGATGGGCGGCGGCGTGGAGCCATGCGCCGCCCACCGGTGTCGGCTGCCCCAGCAGGACACGGTGCAGTGGATCCAGTGCGACGTGTGCGACGCCTGGTACCACATAGACTGTCTGCACATCGACCGCAAGAAGCTGCTCCGAGACCCCAACGCCGACTTCCACTGCGGCTGCCGCTGAAGATGGCGGCGAAATGAGCCGAATCCACGGATACGTTTATTTCTTCTTTACTCCAGGTCAGGTTGGTTGTTCTTCTAATGGTCACCGCATCAACGATCAACCCTGAAACAAGAGTTGACAGACTTTTTAACATCCGACCTGTCTCTGTTGTCAAATTCTGGTCTGTCACGGCTCAGGCTTTGGATAAAACGGAACTGAAAAGGTCCGGTTTTATTTGCGTGCGAGTAGGGCTGGGTAATATCCAAAAACATGCCACCACAAACCTGGTTTAAACACTGATTCCTGAAAAATAGTTGCTGAAATCTTTTGCACTGAAAGAAAATTCCAACCTAATACATGCCCTTAGTGTTAGTTTTCATCTCCTATGCATTTATACACTTAAATCAGGTTCATAGCGTAAAAAATATGAGCAGATTTACTAAAAATACTTGCATTTATATGATGTTTCATTTCTTTATTTGTGTTTCTGCACCGTGGGATTTTCCACTAAGACGAGTTCAGCAACATAAAACGCACCTATTTACCGTGACCTTGGAACACAATAGAGAAATAAAAAATGTATAAAGCGTAAAATTGCAGAAGCAGTGGCAGAAAACACGATGTTCTTTCATGTTCTTGTGAGGAATGGGAAATAGTTTTGGTCCTTTGTGAAGCTCTGGTGGAACAAATGAGGCCGGTGTCTGTGTTTGGAACAGGCCAAATAATCACCAGTATTAGTGGATATTTGTACAGTTCTGCTTTTCAACTCGCAGGTGGATGAGATTTACCCACTGAAACTTGGCATCAGTGACATGAGATATAAGGATTTCAGTCTGGGTTGTAGAAGTTCTAAGTTTATTACCCAGCCCTACAGGTGGGAGAGGATGAGGAACCTCCAACTGTGCCTGTGTGTTTGTCAGGAAGATAAACGAGGCTGTCACGTCTGGAGTCTTTCTCAGCGCAGCCTGTTTTACTATTTTCAGACCTTCAGTGGACCTTTAGTCTTCTGTCCGAGTTGTTACCACAGCCAAAAAAACACCCACCCACCACATAAAACAAAACGCCGCCGGGTTGGCCGACCCCCACCTGAGCGACAATAAGAAATGGATGAAATATTTCTGTGCAGCTTTCCGGGACGGCAGCAGCTGTCTGCGAGCGGCTGCGTTGGGTTTTCTAGACAATTAAAAGTGAGGAGACGTGTCAGCAGGCTTCCATCAGCGGCGCTCTCGGGACACTAATCAAACGTTTCGAGGCACTTCGGCTGCAACAGCTGCTGGATTTTAAGGGGAAAGTTGTACCAGGGGACAGTTTGAAGATGTCTGAGGGGCCGAGTGTGGCTGAAGCAGTTCTGGAGGACTCATTACCGGTGAAAATACCCGCTGATGTGACGGGATAAAGAGACTCGGAGATGATCTGACGGGATGGATCCGGATGACGCTCGCTCTCCGCCTTCATCCTCAGACGACTGCAGTTTGGGGCCAAAGTGGACGGTTTCGGCGGAACAGACGATGATCTTTACTCAGGCGCTGTTCTTCAAGTGGAATAAAATCAAACTAGGTGTAGAACTCCAAATTCTTATCCTGTCTCAAGCACCTTCTCCTTTATTTAACATAACGTTTCCACTTAGATTGGCTCACCAGGATACAAAGCAGACAAACACATGAGCAGTTAGAGGCCTGCGCTGCTGGAACGGTCTCCTCGATGGCGGCAACCGAGCCGCTCCGATAATGGTCGTGGTTGAAAATGTTGTTTCTTTGGGTTGATTTAGTGATGGCCTGTTTAGTGTAAAAGCATCTGCCACTACCACTAGACCTGCAGCTGCTTTAGGTGAAGCGAGAGAATGAGAATATGTAGAAAATATGATGATTAACACGCATTTATTAAATCAAATTCCCCAAAAATGTTTACAAGTACTTTTTTTTTTTTAACTACACTGCAGAGTCCTAATTATTACTTCCTGAACAGCAGAGTTTTTTTTTTTTTTTTTTTCTTCATTTTTCTGGCTTCATTGAGGCTTACAGACTAATGATGCAGCCTCCCCTGCTGCTTCACTGCCTCGTCAGCAGCACAGTTCATTAAACAACATAAGAAAAGCATCTAGTGGCTGGTTTGGGGTCACCTCATCCTCAATTTATAGGATTCCACAGTCTCATGGTGAAATCCCAAATAAAACATCTTTACGGTGTAGTTTGTCAAGAATAAATTGAGTGGATTGACCCCGTGTTGGAAAAAAAAAAGCTCAGTTTTGTTTACAGCATATCACAATAAAAACAACCAATGCAATTTTTTTTTCTAGTGATGTGGTTCAGCATCACACTGCAGTAACACATTATCAATTGTGTAGAGGTAATATATCATATACAGGTTTGAAGGACTTGTGTGGTTCTGTTGAGCAATGTTTTTTTTTTTTTTTTTTTTTTTTTTTTTTTTTTTTTTTGGGTGGGCGTGTTTTGTTTAGTTTTTTTTTTTTTTTTGTCCAATTTCATCAGGCAGTAAAAAAAAAAATCCCAAAAATCGTCTTCAACATTTTGAGCTCGAATTTAATATTCTACGTTTATCGTCGTTGCTGTATTTTAATACGTTAGTTTGTACCTGTTTGTCATTTTCTGACTGTGACATTTTTAATTGGAGCGAAAGGTTGAGCGTTTTTAATCGGATTAATATTCATCATAGTTTTATTGTTAATTATAAGTGGGATTAAAATGTGCAACAAGGAAGAAAATAAGGTGGAAACTCAAAAAGGGTAACTTAAAAAATATTGTCAGTGGAGAGGGAGATGCTTTGTGGATGCCATCATTTATTAAATTTGCCAGTTTGAACGATAACTCCAAGTCAAGAAAGTTGAAGTTTGTTGTAAAACTGTTGATCGGACTGAAAATGTATAAATAAATGTACAGGGTGTCCCAACAAAAACTGACATCGTTTGAAATGGCAACATGGTCAGGAGAAATTATACTTAATATGATGTATTTTAGAAACACACAACACAAACTGCTTTTCTCTTGAATCTTTTTATGCCACGTCCAAATCTGTTTTCCTGTTTGCGCTTGTTTAGAAGTAAATTTTATTAATGGAGCACTTTTCACTGTCAGGGAGTCGCAAAGTGCTTACAGTGCAAAATGGTTAAAATGTGATTAAAATACAGTTCAAATGCAATAACTACATGAAGTGCAATCAGTTTGTATGAAACGGATCTTTTAAAGCTGTGGCGCTGTGTCTGGAATGATCTCCTCCTACACCGACAGTCCAAGGACTCTGTTGGGACTTTAAAAAAAAAAACAAACCACATTAACCCTTGTGTATTCCTTGGGGTAAGTTTGACCCTTTTCCGCTGCCTTTGTCTATGGGATGTGAATGTGGAAGGAGGCAGAAGGGTTTACACCAGGGGTTTTCAAGGGCCAATATCCTGGATGTTTTAGACATTTCCCTTCCAGCACACTTGGAAGCCATTACGTCATTATCAGGCTTCTGAAGAGCTTGAGGATGAGCTGGTCCTTAATTGAACCAGGTGTGCTGGAAGAGAGAAACGTGGAAAACATGCAGGATACCGGCCCTCGAAGGCCGGCTTTGAATACCCCTAGTTTACACACTACTGTTCACACAGGCATTTTAAATTGAACTGACTCGGGGCTGCTGCAAACTGACAATACTTAGTTTTAAAACGTGATAAACACAATTTTATTCAGTATTTTTAATTGCTTTTAACTGTATCTTGCACTGTAGAGCACTTAGTGACCCCCTGTCTGTGAAGAGGACTGTATAATTAAAAGTTATTTGTGAAATGAATGAAATTTTCTAACAAATTCATATTATGCATTCATATTTGAGCGAGTTTGGGCGTACTTCAAACATAGAATGCCTTTTCTGTTGCAGAAAATGAGCAGAAAAATAAAAATGATTAGACTTGAAATGTCCGTTGTTTTGGGACACTCTTTAAAAATGACACAAACTGAAGGTGACAGAGGTGACAACATTGTATCTGTAAAAGTCTGTTTCTGCAGCTTCATCATGACTTGATGTATTTTCACATCTTTTATGACTTTTTCTCCTCATTCTCAAACATTCAGGTGGCGTGAGCAAAAGCAGCGATGCCATCCACTGAGCTGTTTAACTAAAAACTAGACATTTCTTTACTGTTTCTGATTAAAAACCCAACTTTCTTGGCTTGTAAAAGTATCTTTGAAGTTGACAACCTTGTAAATGTGTAATTATTGGTTTGTCCATTGACTGCCATTGATATATTTTTGAGGTTGTGTCCTTTGCAGTTCAGCGTAAGGGGCGGGGCTTCAGTGTTTCACATGTTGAAATCATCCACTGAATGAAACTAAATGATTGATGTGAAAAACAAAACATTTGAGAGGCTACAAACAGAAATGATATTAGTTGATTAATAATCCCAAAAAAAATAGAATAAACTGTTTTGATAATTAAATATTTAAGTACAAATGCAGGTGCAGTTGTGTCGTACTGAATATGACTGAAGCTCATCACCTTAAACTTTTATGGAAAAATGTGGAAAAACATGAAGAAACAAACCTCATCAAATCATCACATTTAATAGACTGTGTTTTATAGAAACACTCTAATGCACAGGGGTCAAACGTACAGCCCGAGGGTCATAAGAGCCCCACCAAAGGCTCCAGTGTGGGATAGATTTATGAAATGCAAAATTTACACTGAAAATATTGATCGTTTTAGTTCAGGTTCCACGTTCAGCACAATTTGATCTCAAGTGGGTTGGATCAACAAAATAATATAATGACTATAAATAAGAACTCCAAATTCTTCTCTTCGTTTTATTGTTTTTTTTTTTTTTGTTTTTTTTTAAAAAAAGCAAAATTACATGAAAATGTTTATAATTACAAACTGTCTTCACAAAAATGTGAATAACCTGAAATGTATAGAGAAGTCTGATTTTTAATGTGCATTTGTAGATCCACTGATCTGTACGTTGTAATGCACGTGTAAATGATAAACTGAGGCTGAAAACTGTTAAAACTGCATGTATTTTTCTTAATAAATTTCAGTTTTTTAACAGTCGTTCATGTTATTCAGTTATTTTAAAGGCTCGTGTAAATATACATGTTTTCAGGTTCAGGTTACTTTGTTTATACCTGTAGGTACATTTGTTTTGCAGACAGGTGGGTTCGTCCTTTACACTTAATGAACAAAAACATAAATGAACCAACACGAACTGTCTGTACATGATTAAAACGCCTCGAGTTCCACCAATCAGGGCATAAAAGATTAAAAAATAATGAGAATGAAGTAAGACAAACACCTCTGGGCTAGTGCCAAGACTAAAAAGAGGTATAAAAGGAAGTTAGAAACCCTTCACTGTAAAAAGTAAAACATTGAATCAACTTCAAAAATTTTCTTCAATAGGTCACACACAAAAAAAAATTGCTTTTATTTTATTTTGAACATGTAGACAAAGAAAGTAAAACAAACCAAGACCCACCAACCAGATATCAATAGTGATACTTAAAAGGTTGATACCCCCAGTCTGTATTCCTCATGGTTTCTACGTAAATAATAGCAATTATTATCTAATGATGATGATAATAATCATAACTAATTTAATACCAATAACAAAAATAACAATGTGACACAATTTTTGATAATTACGGTAATATAGAAATACCCTTGTAATTTTGATTAAAAAAACAAAACAAAACAAAAAACAATCTTTGTAGTAGCCGTAATAGTTGAGTGAACCAAATTAAGTGTCATTTACCGTAATTTTATTGGATTCACACAACTATTTTTTTTTTTTTTTTGGGATCTATTGAAGAAAAGTTTTTAAGTCTCTTCAATGTTTTACTTTTTACAGTGTTTCCAAAAAAAAAGTAACACCAGTACAAAATAAATGTAAAAACTCGGATACATAAATACAGGATTAAAAAAAATGGAAAATAACTTGCGTGCAACCCATCATCACGTAATTTTACTCGTTTCACACGAACACCAAAGGAAAAAAAATGGAATTGACACATTTATATATTATTCTGTAACTTTTTTTACTGGTCTGATCCAGTTCAGATCATACTGGGAGGATGTGGCCCCTGAACTGAAACGACATCTGCTCTAACGTTTGTATTTACATTCTGTTTTTTTTTTTTTTTTTAACTGCACTGCCTCCGTTAAGTCTCATCTGTTTGACCAAAAACCTGCTCTGATCGTCATGTTTTTATCTTCAGTATTTAGTCTGTGCCATCGACTGAATAAACCGTAGCAGAAAAAGTTATTATTCCACCCTTGTGTTCTTTAATTTCTTGTTTATTTCACTGCCTGGTCCAACTAAAGGTCCATTGGTTTGGACAAATATAATAACAAAAACAGCTCATAGTACTTTAATTTCAGAGCTGATATCTATCCATTTAGCAAGTTTTCTTGATAAAAACCAAAATCACTTCAGTTCTTACGTGAATATCTGTCCTTGTACTGACAAAAACAGTGCTTTTACACATTCCGTGTTTTCTTTTGTCTGCTTTAGTCACATGATGCACACAGGAGTTCATATCTGATTGCATATCCGTTGTTTTTAATGACTTTTGATGGTTTTAATATTTTTTTTCCGTGACTGTACAGTACATCACACTGACGATTTGAAGCTCGTATCATGACTCCATGCTTTTGTTTATCGTCTCAACTTGCAAACTGAAGATTTTAATCACTTTTTGAGTGTCAACATCATCAACACCTCCACGTCGGTCTGAGCTTCACACTGTCTTCACTTTAATTATCACAATCAAATGCAGGAATGCAGCACAGTTTGACTTTGTACAGAATTAACACAGTCTGTGTTTGCATCAAAGGTGTCGGGGAACAAATAAAGAATATTCCAAGGTTTATCTGTGCATCGTGTGTGTGTGTGTGTGTGTGGTGTTCATATCCACAATTCGACTTTTCTCTCCTCCAACAGGCTGTGATCTAAAACACAAGGCCTCAATTAATAATCATACATTCATACACGCAGGCGTACACCAAAGATGTGATTGATGAAACATAGATAACAGATTTACATTTTGTTTTTCTTTGGCCTTTTGTGTTGGCGATACCATGTAGAGATGTGATAAATCTGGCCCTGGTTTCCATTATTGGGTTCTTTGAAGTAATATCACAGAGTAGAACGAGTCAACAAGCAAAGAGAGGATCCTCATAATCGAACGCCGTTATCTCGCACTGTATTTCTTTATTTATTTTCTTCATAATGGGGTTGTCTTATCTGGGTCTGCCATGCATGAACTTATATTTATTACTGCCAAGTTCGCTCATTGGCCGGATGTCGACATGTGTACAGTTCATAATACATGATTTCAACTTGTGTTGGCGCTGAACCCTCTGAAGCACAACTTCATTGAGCGTGTTTTGATTTATTTTTCATTTTCTTCATCGTCGCTGTCAGATTTTTGCAAATTAACTTGTTTATGATCATCACAAATCTTTATTTTCACATTCATCCCTTCTTCCAGTTCCAGTTTACATTGTTCTGTGTCTTATTTCACCAATCAGATGTTTCTTAAACCAGGCCTTCGTCATGACAAAATGAGGGGTTTTTCACAATAATGATCTAAACAAACTCAGGGGTCACATCCAGCCTAATATGCTATAAAGTGGACCGGACCAGTGAAATATAAATCATAGGATGATAAGTTTTGTGTGAAAAAAATTACAATTCCAAAATGAAAATGTTTACATCATCAAACATAACATGGACAAATTCTCAAGTAAAATAAGTGCAATGTTTACAATATTACACCATAGTTTATTATTTATACATGTGAATAACAACTTAGAGATCACACTGGATCTACAAATACACTAAACATTAAATAACAGGCAGAATATTATTAAAATTCCACATCTATTATGAGAATTCAGGTTATTCTTTTTCTTTTTTTTTTTATTATAAAAGCAAATCTAAATGTAAACATTTTAGTGTAATTTTACTTTTTTTTTTTTTTACAGTAAAACAAAGAGGAAAAATGAGCAGTTTTCATTATTTATAGGTTATTATGATAGTATTTTACTGGTCTGACCCACTTTAGATTAAATTGACCTAAAATGATTTTAAGGTCATTGAATGTTAATATCTTCAGTGAAATTTTTGCATTTCACAAATTTATCCCAGGAGCCGGACTGGACCCTTTGGCGGGCCAGATTTGGCTGCTGGACCACGTATTTGACACCTGTGATCTAATCTTTTTTTAAATTTTAGCTTATTAACACATTTCATACAAGACAATTAACACTTATAGACCTGAAACTATTTTCATAGCAAATTCATTCAGTCAATTAAATGTTTCTTGAATTACTTATCGCCATTTATTATCATATTTTCCTCTGTATTTTGCATTTTTCAGTAATTATCAGGTATTTTCCTGTTTTTTTTTTTTTTTTTACTTTTCTGGTCCAGCATCCTGACAGCAGAATGGTAGTCTGGATGCTTTTGGTGCTAAACAAATTTGCTTTGCCAAAGGAAACTTCATAAAGTACATGAGGCTTCCTTTGATATTCTACTGTCTTTATTCTGAGATGAGTTGAACCACATTCGATCCCGGACCTGACATGAAGAGAAAGGGAGGGGGGGGTGAAGACATTCACAAGAGAATATGAACAAATACAAACAATAACAACCATGGAGAGAATTCTAACGGGAACAATAACTAGAACCAGAGCTGAGTAAAACTGCACAAAGAGAGAAATGATACTGAAACGAAATCAATCAGACCTGTTCAATGAGAGACATAAGAGCAGAAAAAATGAACAAAATATCATAAACAACAACAGCACAAATGATACCAGGACCAAATCTACACAATTTATTTTCCTGTATTTAATTGACTGATAAGGTAGATATTTATAAAAGCTCTGAGTAAATTCAAAGGTTATTGTATCAGAACTGAGGAAAAAGTGACTCTTAGCAAAATATATTAAAGTAAAAATAAGCATCTACAGCCACTGTTAATTATCCAATTATATGGGTTTTACTGGTGAATCCATGTTGTAGAAGATGACTGTTTCCATGGTAACTACAGAGCCTCTGAGCGTCCAAATGGGTCATACTGGAATGTGAAAAACTGAAAACTTATATTTGACCTGAATTATTTACATGAATAGAAAGCAGCAGTGCAGTGGTTCCAACATTTTTTTTTTACTCCTGACCCCTTTTTAACATCATACATTTCTGGTGACCCCAGACATTCAAAATGGAGACTGCTTTTACTCAAATTCACTTGTTTTTGATCATGGAATAGTTTGCTCTACTATTTTGTAAATAAACGTTCATTTTAGACACATTTAGTCGATATAATGTCTATTATTATAGACAGAGGCAGAAAAGTCAGGTTCAGATTAAAGCACAAAGACAGAATTAGGTTTTCCTTGGTCAGGTTCTGTACAGTCAGTCCAGCTGGATTTACAAGGATGAAAATGAACAAACAAGAACTGGAACTATGAAAGAGCTGCAGCATCTGAAACAGTACCACAGTGAACATGGGACACATAAACAGTACCACAGTGAACATGGGACACATAAACAGTACCACAGTGTACATGTGACACATAAACAGTACCAGAGTGAACATGGGACATATAAACAGTACCACAGTGAACATGGGACAAATAAACAGTACCACAGTGTACATGTAACACATAAACAGTACCACAGTGAACATGGGACACATAAACAGTACCACAGTGAACATGTGACACATAAACCGTACCAGAGTGAACATGGGCCATATAAACAGTACCACAGTGAACATGTAACACATAAACAGTACCGCAGTGAACAAGTGATACATAAACAGTACCACATTGAACATGTGACACATAAACAGTACCACAGTGAACATGGGACACAAACAGTACCAGAGTGAACATGGGACACATAAACAGTACCACAGTGAACATGTGACACATAAACAGTACCAGAATGAACATGGGACATATAAACAGTACCACAGTGAACATGTAACACATAAACAGTACCACAGTGAACAAGTGATACATAAACAGTACCACATTGAACATGTGACACATAAACAGTACCAGAGTGAACATGGGACACATAAACAGTACCATAGTGAACATGTGACACATAAACAGTACCACAGTGAACATGGGACACATAAACAGTACCAGAGTGAACATGTGACACATAAACAGTACCACAGTGAACATGTGACACATAAACAGTACCACAGTGAACATGGGACACATAAACAGTACCACAGTGAACATGTGACACATAAACAGTACCAGAGTGCTTCAGCTTCAGTTTGTCGTTTATGTATGTGATTGTCTCTGTCAAGTCACCATATATTTTTTAATAGTAAGTTGTTTTTTTTTTGTTTTTTTTTATCAATTACTAGAAAATTCAGGCGACCCCAGTTGAATTCCAGGTGACCTCGTGTGGGGTCCCAACCCCAAGGTTGAAGAACACTGGAGTAGTGCATGAACAGGTACTAAACAGTTTAGATCAGGAAATGCTTTTGGTCACTGGACTTTTATGGTTGTTCTCCCCGTGTCTGCGTGGGTTCTCTCCGGGTACTCCGGTTTCCTCCCATAATCCAAAGACATGCACTGATAGGTTAATGGGCTAATCTAAATTGCCCAT
>JAQQZY010000003.1:32758841-32770194 GCA_030068375.1 Ostorhinchus rueppellii
CAAAGTTGTGCTCTGAAAATATTCCCATCTGTTCAACATGAATAACATGTAAACTGTCATTCAACCAGCAGCAGTAGGATTATTTCAGTTTATTGGATAGAAAAACTGAGAAAAGAGTGAGAGAGAAAACCACTGTGGTACCCCATGGTGTGGAAAACAGAAAGTTCAGACAAAATGATCGAACGCCTTTGTGTTATGAATATTGCACACTCTGTTATCACGATAATGATATTGTTGTGATATATTGTGCAGCCCTATTACTTATCCATCCATCCATCCATCCATCCATCCATCCATCCATCCATCCATCCATCCATTCCAAACTTGGAAATTACAATGCAGCAGCATTCAATATAAAACCAGAGCAAACATGAGTAAAGACAAATAAAACACAAGAGAAAACACTATACACTGCACACTGTAGACTAGATGTATAAAAAGATAGATCTGGATAATAACTGTAATGTGTTGAAATAGAACTGTAATGTACAAAACAAGTTAAAATATTCCAACCGGGACTGTGAAAAAAGACATTAAGTGCAAATGGATTTATGATCAGAGAAGTCAGACAGAGGTGAGTTTATTATACAGTGTTATACAAAGATTTCCTGAACTTGTCCAATATTCAAGATATAATGTATACAAGACAAATGTTTCATGTAGTTTCTGAACAAAACATTAGTTCCCACAGGTTCATTATGTTCTCTTATAACAGAAGTGTTATTATCCCTTAAACACCTTCAACACTGATATACATGGGTTCAGCAGGAGTGATAATAAATCACTGGAATGAAGAAATATTGAAATTATCATATTGATGGTTTTCAGGAATGTACCACAGCATTATTTTATTCCACCAGACATTTGCAATTTGCAAAATCCAGTAAGAAGAAAAGCCTCTACTTGGATTTAACTCTGCAAATAGATAAGATAAGACCCTTCCATAGGGTAATTACTGCACTGATTAATATGTTTCAGCTGCAACAAGTTCTTTAACTCTAACTGATGCAGTGAGTAGCTTATCATGTCTTAAAGAAGATGTGTTAGATTATTGGCCTGTATTAAGCAAAGAAAACATCTAAAAAAGAAATGATGAAACGACTAAAACTGGGTTAAAAGTGGACAGTGGAGAACCAACAGCCTTGAAAAGTAAAAAAAATCTTGAACTTCAATATTTGGTGAAATCATTTAAAATCAACATGAAAAATTAATGTAAAAATTGTTGTTTAATAGTGAAAGTAAGAGTAATTCCACAAACACAATGTAAATAGAAGTGAACTGACTGGGACTCACCAGCGTTAAAAACACCTATTAATGAGGATAATTAACAAAAAAAACAAACAAACCTCAGTTTGATACAGAGCCTAAAGACTGGACTGTTTCAATGGAAAAAGCTCATGTGGTTTAATGAGTCCATACTGACCCTGGCAGAGGTGGAGGAAGTGATTACCCATCATGCCTAGCGCCTACTCTTCAAGCCTATGGGGGCAGTGTTGTGATCTGTTTGTGTGCGTGACCCCCCCCCAGACTATACGAGTGAATTTTAACATCAGTGCCTTTTTTTTTTTTTTTCCTTTTTTACTGCTTTACACCAGTGCATGCTGGGATTTTGTCAAATTGAACATACAGTAACGTCAGTTTTGTGTCGAAGGTCTGTGTGTGTGTGCAGTTTGCAGATTCTCTCCTGTCTTCATGGGTTTTCTGTGGGTCTTCTGACCTCCACCCACCTTGGATGGTTAATTAATCCCCCAAAACTGCTTTATACATGAGTGTGAATTGGGGCTGTGTGATATTGGAAAAAACTGACATCACGATTTTTTCTTTTAATTCTGTGATATATATATTGTGATATAAAAAAATACTGAGGCGTATGTATATATTAGCTGTGTGGTGTTGACATAAACGGTCAAATAAATTAGTTATGTCTCATTGTGCAGGCACTATCGACCCAGAACACGTTTCAATATCATCCTTGTAGCCGAAATAATTCCAGATAACTGATGTTGCTTTTCTTTTTGGCACCAAGTCTTCATTCACGGTGATTTTCTCTTTTGTTCGTTGCTCATTTTTCAGTGTTGTTACCAGCGACTCAATCCAAACTGATTAAGAAAGATTGTGATTGGTGGGTCGTTAAGCACAGTGTGTGCCAGGTACCCTTGAAATGAGATGAGAACACATTGAGTGCATTTGTCTACTACATCACAGGTCCTGCGATGTGACTATTGCGTACACGCACATGGCGATGATGATGCTCAAACGATATGTTGTGCAGCTCTGGTGTGCATGGTGGATCATGGTTTAGTACTGGGCTTGTGATGAACCGGTGATCATGTCCATTTTAGTCGGCTTTATCACCGGTTTACAGAGAATTAAGTGGTGACAGAATGTGAATATGAGAAAATAAGCCCTTTAAGACAACGGTCAGTTTTCCTCACCACTGTCACCAGTTACAAGTGTTTGCTCCTGGAGGATTCTGTCGGGTTTCTGCAAATTGGCTTCAGAGTCTGGTTTCCACCGGCTCTATACGTAAAGTGTCATGAGATAACTTTTGTTATGATTTGGCGCTGTATAAAATAAAATAAATAAAAATAAAATTTGAAACAATAAATCACATTTGATTTAAGTGTGGATGGTCTTGATAGTTTTACTGCTTGAAAGAATCTTTAGAAAGAAGTACGGAGATTATACTAAACGGCAGTACTTGAAATTAAATGTGCCTTCAATTGATTTGGCATCAATTATGTAATTTTACTTTTAAATATTCATCATTATAAACTTGAATTTAAGGGGAGAAAAACATGATTGTGATTAATAATAGAAAATTGTGTAATTAAAAAATAAATTAATTAATACTTAAAGACCTCTGGTGTTGGCTTCCAAATGAATATCCCACATTATTTATGGCCATTTATTAAAATATTATCCTCTGCATCTTCCCTCTCTGTCTTATTTCAGCAGTAGTTGGAGGTTATTTGTTAAATCTATAAATCACACAAAGATCCTGTTCCAGCTCTGTCACAGTTTGATATGAAACCAGGTAGGGCTGTGCAATTAATAAAATTTTCATCACGATTTCAATTTTGTGGTCAAACGATCTCAACACTGATATAATCAAGCTGAAATTATTTATTTTTCGTTTTTCTTTACACAGTTTTTGAGAGACGTACATGTGCAATACATTCCATTCCACTGCAAAACAGCTGTAAAGTACATATTTGTAGCCAAAATTTATTTTCAATTTGAATGTTTTGCAAAAAGAATCAATAACAAAGTGTTTTTTGAGAGAGAGAAATGCTGAATAAATACATTGTGAAACTCAAAATTAATCTTTTGAATAATTGTGATTTCAATATTGACCAAAAATAATCATGATATTAATTTTTTTTCCCACAATCGAGCAGCCCAAAAACCAGGCCTTTATCATGAATACGCAGGACATTTCTAACAATACTGATATAAATAGGTGCATCTCATTTTTATTTATTTATTTTTTAATTTTAGTTTATTTTTGTGTTGACTTAAGAGTCAGTTGTGTTCTACGTCTAACTTTTCCAATGTTATTTATCACCTGTTATTATAATATTATTCCCTGTATTTTGCATTTCTCAGTGAATATCAAGTATTTTCCTGTATTTAATTCACTGATAGTGTAGATGTTCATTACAGCTCAGTGTAAATTTGAAGATTATTATATCAAAATGAGAAAAGCTAAGACAAAAGTGACTATTCGCATAATATAGATTTCATTAGAATAGAAAAACACAGTCATTTCTTAAACTTTGGATTTTCCTGGTGAATTAATGTTGCCGAAGATGACTGTTTCCACGTCCACTCCACTACTACTGAACGTCCACATGGGTCATATCTGATTACCATGAGACTCTGAAAAACTGCATTTTACCTGAATTATTCACATGTATTGATAGGATTAGTGGGTCCAAAGCTATAAAATGTTTTAGATCAGTACATGCTTTTGGTCTTTGAGGATTAAAGTCTGAATTTTACGCCTTATAAGTAACTGTACTCATGTATTTACACATCTCCAAACAGACTAAATGCCTTCCTTCTGTTACCGTCCATGTTAATTTTGTAGGTTTGGTTAATATTCTCTGCATATCCTCAGTTGTCTGCAGGGAAAGATCGACTGCTGAAAGTTTTCTCTTCTGAAACTTAGGCCACTGACTCACTGGTTTTTGTTGTTTTTTCTTTTTGGATATGTATAGTTTGCATCCCCTCATTACACTTGCATAATGTAGTTGTCTATGTGGAGACTTAGAAAAAAAACAAACCGCCCTGCTGGGTCTCAACCACCTGAGGACTGCTGCGAACTTACAGAACTAGTCTGCTTTGTAGTTTCTGCACAGAATCAACTCTCATCCGTCATTATCCGTCTGCTTTTGACAGACTGAGCTCGTGTTTGTGCTTTTTCTGTTTCTCTTCAGTTTACAGGTATTGTCAGCTGCCTTTTACATCAGTGGCATCGACATCAAAAGGCAGAATTTTGAAGTTTTTGTCAAAGAAGATAATCGGTTTAGATAAGAAGACAGTGTGTCTGCTTATATCGAATAGATGTTCAATATCCTCTTAACATTTTAAAGATTTTTCTGACACTTGAGACAATTACAAAGGATGCAGCCAGTGATACAGACCACCACCTTTCGGGAATAAAACTGTGATGGTATCTTGATGCTCGGGATGGTATTATTTCTGCGGAGCTATCAGACAAGAAAATCTGTTATAGAATAGAATAGGCTTTATACTCATTACACCAGTTGTGCAACAAAACTGGTTGTGGTCTCTGCCAGTGACAGTGGACTTACATCTGAATAACAAGATGATAAGATACAGACATGTATAAGAAAAATATAAGATACAAGGAAGGGTGCAATCAAAATATGTGCGAATTAGAGATGTACTGTATGACAGAGTAATAGTAGAAAATATAAAAGCAGTATCAGGATGTACAAATGTCATGGTAAACATACATGTATCAATGTAAACATACATGTAACAGTCTCATAAATGGTGTAAACATACATGTAACAGTGTAGACATACATGAAGCAATGTTGTAAACATACATGTAACTGTGTCATAAACCGTGTAAACATGCATGTAACAGTGTAAAAATACATGTAGCGATGTTGTAAACAGTATAAACCTGCATGTAACGGTTTAGTAAACAAAGTAAATGTACATGTAACAGTGTAGTAAACAAAGTAAAAATATTACTAACAATGTAGTAAACAGTGTAAACATACATGTAACAGTGTAAACATACATGTAGCAATGTTGTAAACATACATCTAACAGTGTCATAAACAGCATGAACATACATCTAACAGTGTAAACATACATGTAGCGATGTTGTAAACAGTATAAACCTACATGTAACGGTTTAGTAAACAAAGTAAATGTACATGTAACAGTGTAGTAAACAAAGTAAATATATTACTAACAATGTAGCAAACAGTGTAAACATACATCTAACAGTGTCATAAACAGTGTAAACATGCATGTAACAGTGTAAAAATACATGTAGCGATGTTGTAAACAGTATAAACCTACATGTAACGGTTTAGGAAACAAAGTAAATCTATTACTAACAATGTAGTAAACGGTGTAAACATACATGTAACAGTGTAGTAAACGGTGTAAACATACATCTAACAGTGTCATAAACAGCGTGAACATGCATGTAACAGTGTAAACATACATGTAACAGTGTAGTAAACAGTGTGAACATGCATGTAACAGTGTAAACATACTTGTAGCAATGTTGTAAACAGTATAAACCTAAATGTAACGGTTTAGTAAACAAGTAAACATACATTTAACAGTAGTAAACAAAGTAAATCTATTTGTAAGAATGTAGTAAACAGTGTAAACAGACATGTAACAGTGTAAACATACATGTAGCAATGTTGTAAACAGTGTAAACCTACATGTAACGGTTTAGTAAACAAGTAAACATACATGTAACAGTGTAGTAAACAAAGTAAATCTTTTGTAACAATGTAGTAAACGGTGTAAACATTCATGTAACAATGAAGCAAACAGTGCAAATGTAACAGGGTAAACAACGTAAACATTTATGTAGCAGACATGCAGCACATGTTCCGTGTGTTTATTGCACAGGACGATAAACATCAGTCAAACCTATTTGTTTTAAATGTATGTGTGTGTGTCTTCAGGGATCAGGTACAGTGGATAGAAGTAAAAACAGAGGATGGGGAGGAGAAAGGGCAGCTGGGTTAAAGTAAACAAACCAGACGGGAGCGTGAGGAGGTCAGCGGACGTTCAGGCTGATGTCCTTTATCCTCCAGCGTCCCATTAAGACGGCACAGAAACATGGAGGAGAAAATCACCGACGGCGCAGTGTGACGCCGACCAACAAACAAGTGAGCTGGAGCCCACTTCAGGAAAACAGGGGCCACGCAACAAGACATGGTTGTTTTCCCCAAATTAAGTCTGTTTTCAGCAGTTCATGAAGGAAGTTTAAGTACAGAAGAGCTAGTCCCTAATGGTGCAATTGCACACGGCAAACAAAGGCAG
This sequence comes from Ostorhinchus rueppellii, assembly GCA_030068375.1. Classification (NCBI taxonomy): domain Eukaryota; kingdom Metazoa; phylum Chordata; class Actinopteri; order Kurtiformes; family Apogonidae; genus Ostorhinchus; species Ostorhinchus rueppellii. The sequence goes on from JAQQZY010000003.1 coordinate 32,765,396, forward strand.
TGCTGTTCCCCATGTGCCTTTGTGCTGCAGCCGGTGAAGGCATCCATTACTGTCAAAATCATTTCAGCAGTAGGTGAGCGGCAGCGTCTGACTGATATAACAATTATGATAATATTATACGCTTGGACTAGCTTTTATGGGCTAAAAACTGAAGGATATTCTGGGGGAAGAAGTCAAGCAGAAAGAAGAAAAAAAAGACAAAGAGAGAAAAGGGGAGACAAGAGAGCGTGATGATGGGTTAATTGAATGGATTCATATTTTCATTTTCCCGGAGGAAGTTTGAGCGGACAGATCACCACAGGAGAGGAATGAGTGAGAGAGGAAGAAAGACAATGAAAGTGATAAAAAGAGACGGTGGAGACTGCGATTTAAAAAGAAAAAAAAAAGAGGAAATGAGAGAGAAAAATGTGCAGAGTGAAATGCCGAAGTAATAACGAGTACGAGTGTGAGGCACAAAAGAACCTTTCAGACGTGTACTTCACTTCTTAAAAGAGCAGCCGATAAAGATTATGACTCAGTAAATGAGGTCGTTGAAAAACTGAATTCCTGGAGTGTGATCAGATATGAGCAGGTAAAAGTGTAAACCAGCAGTTTGTGTTAATGCAGACGTGGTTTAAAAATATTATTTAATCTCTGAGATGAAGTGTGTGTGTAAAATACAGAGATGGAAGCTGTTATTGAAGGGATAAAACTGTTCTGAGTGGACGGGAGGAGAACTTCCCCACAGTGTCAGGTCATTTATGTTAGGTTTTCTCTACGTTCTCATATTTGGGTTTGGTTTTTGTAAATGTTTCTTGTTTTAGTTGTATGTGGAAGCTGTTGGGAGGTTGTACTGTACTGTGGATAAATTCAGAATGCACTTGTTGGAAGGCGTGATTGTACTTTGAACCGCACACGGAACTGTGAAAATGGAGATTTTCTAAAAGCACATTCTTGTTTTTTCTTTTTTAATATTAGAAATGGCATTGCAATAAGGTTTCCATCCATAATCCCAACTGTATTTGTTCCAACTTGATTGAAATGAACATGAACAGACAATAAATGAACATGTAAACCCACACAGACCCAGTGCTACTTTGGTGACACTTCCCAATGACTTTTCTATACTTCACCTTCCTTAAAGGAGTGATATTTTGCATTTTTGTTGATGGAAACACTGGGTTTATGTTCAGTTAATGATAGTTTTTACTGAAAAAGTCTGTTTTTCTTTGTTGTTCATATAATAACCCACAACTTTAATCTGCCCTTTTATGAACATCTATATGATCAGTACATGAAAATACCAGATTTTCACCGGAAAATTGCTCAATAGGGAGGATTATTTTATAATAAATAGTGATAAATCACTTGGAAATGTTAAATATAGAGAATAAATCATTTAGGAACTGCCATAAAAGTACCTCTGGGTCTTCATGGGTTAATGACCGACCTCATAAAGACGGAAAAACAGCATCTCCTCCACGATCAGAAAGAAGAGCATGCATTCAAGGAGTGATATTTTGCTTCTTTAAATGGAATTCTTCATTTTCCCACATGTCCCTGTGGTCTCCATAAACTGTACATGCTCTGCTTGGCTCTGAGTTCTTCATTCATTCAACTCCACAGGTCCATGTTCAACAGTATTTAGGAATAATGACACCAGGAAGGGTGTTTGTAGCGCTGGCCCTTTAAATGCACAGGAGACACTTCAGGCCCCGCCCCCTCCAGGTTATTGGCCGTGCTGTTCTGTCCTGTTCAACCAACAACTGAACATTTTTGCTTATTAGTTTGAAGTTTTGGACATATTTTCAGTTTTAAACAAATTGATAAACAATTATGTGGAACTGGAGAAATGTTCATCTGAAGTCTGGACCTTATTTGTGTAAATGTTGTGATGTAACTAGTGAGAAAATGTAAAAAAAAAAAAAAACAATTAAGAAGGAATTAAAAGAAATCCACTCGATTTTTGCTCAAATGAATATAAAGACAGTTTTGCAGCAGCTGGAGGGTTCAGATTCAAACTGTCTGAAGTATTAGGGTCCAAATAAACAAAGAAATGAACCGCAGACTAATAAAAATGGGTTTAATAAATATGAGCCTTTAATGTTTTCATCCATGATCTTAACTGTATTTGTTCAAACGTGATTGAAATGAGCATGAACAGACAATAAATGAAGCTGTTAACCCATATAGACCCAGTGCTTCTTTGATAACAGTTCCCACATGAATTCTTTTCTATATTTCACCTTAAGTCATTTATTACCATTTATTATCACATTATCCTCTGTATTTAGCTTTTCTTTTTTTTTTTTTTGAGTGAAAATCAACTGTTTCCTATATTTAATTCACTGATTGTGTGGATGTTCATAAAAGCTCAGATTAAAGTGGTGGGTTACGCCAGAAACAGAGAAAAATGAAGAAAAAAACAACTTTTTCTGTAAAATTTTTCATTAAATGAATATTAACCAAGTGTGTCCATCCACTGTCACTAGTTGTTTTTCCACTGACCCTCAAACTGTGCGAATACAATGTGCATAAACTTGTGCAAGAGGTTTATTTTTGGGTGTAGCACAATTGGTATATCATACAAAACTGCAATGGAAAGATGTTTTTCTGCAACTAGAGTCACATAAATAAAAAAAAACAACAAAACTCAGATATTAACAAACATTAACAACAAGCAAAGAAGAGTTTTGAAAGATACACGGTGCAGTATGTGTGGACACGTCAGGAAACTGAATCATTTTTTCCTTTACAACAGGATAGCGTGCTAATATTTAATAATAATGGATATATCTGTAAATCAAACTGATTTTATGGTTGTTGCCACGTTTATGGAAGGACTTCTCATGTCATCTCACGCCAATAAATAAACAGATTGTGTTTGTGATTTAATGGAAAAACCGACATTATTGTTTACATACTTATGTTTTTTCAACATTTAGTAAATATTTGTAAAGTTTTGTGCAGATGTCCAATAGAAAAGTAACTATCGATCCAACTCCATGGGTTTTACTGGTGAATCAATGTTGTAGAAGATGACTGACTGTTTCCACGGTAACTACAGAGCCTCTGAGCGTCCAAATGGGTCATATCTGATGACCATGAAAAGGTGATAAACATGTATTGATAGGATAGTGGATCAACAGTTTGATCAGTAGATGTTTCTGGTCACTGGTGGGTGTTTGGGTCTTTATGGGTTAACAACAGGACCATAAAGAATTCATCAGTTTCACATAATTAAATTCAGCTTTTCTTATTTCTATGTACATCACATATGTACAAAGAGGTGCAGAAAAGGCAATAAAACCATGTTTGTTTTTTTTTATCAGATGTATTTTCATGTTTTAGCTTTTAATGCATTTAACCACAATTGTTCATTAACGTAACCTGAGCTTCCATTGACTCCACAAGGTTGGAGAACCATTTAGTACCATTTTGAGACATAAAAACATCTGTGTTTCTATAATGCATGTCAAACAGGGTTAGTTACTAGAGCAAAACAATCCAATTATATACAAAAAATATAACACAAACTGCTGTGACTAATACAAGTCACTGTTACTTCATTAAAAAAGGGAAAAGTGAATCTGAAATCTATCCAGTTAAAAAGCTTTACTTTGTGTATTCCACTTTGTGATGTGTTTAAAAGTAGTCTGCTGTTTGTTAGGGTCACAGCAGCCATGCATAAGCAGTTTCATTACAATTAGCTCTGCTTTAGAGGATGTGTGTGAAAGTCGTGTCTTCCCGGAGGTGCAACATGCAAGTCACCTTCTGCAGGAATCCACAAGATCAGGGTTCAAATCCCCCGATGAATCCAAGCCACAACAGAGCTGCAATTTATGGAAGTGATCCGCTTTAAATAAATCCAAAAAGTACACGTCAAAGTCTTAGAGAGCAAAGGTACATCATTGTCAAAGGTCCAAAATGGTTCATTTCTGAGGTGTTTTTGGTCCAAATGTGCAGCCTCTACCTTAATGCGAAATGTTACTGTTTTTGAACTAATGCACAAGTACATACTGAAGCCAGTCTTTCAGTTACATCACACCACAGTTTATTTTGTAATTAGAACTGTCTGTCAAAATGAATTCATTCGTAAGGAATCATTATGATTAATCTGATTAAAAATGTTAATGCAATTAACCCATCTGTAGAACAGAATGACTGAACGTCTCTGCCAACGCATTTGGGTCAGTTTGTCCAAGTAGAGTTAATGTCACGCATGAACAAATGGTCAGCTGATCTGGTAGTGACAGGCAACAGAACCGACCTATAAAGATGGAAGAACAGCATGTTGGGCCTCTGGTTGGAAATTTGAGGACAAAAAAAAACAAGACAGAACAGCTGACCAACATTAAGTATTATACACTATCTGTAGGAAGGAGTTTTCTGTTCACTAAAGTACTTCAAGCTTAAAATACTACATTAACATACATAGCATTAGCATACGATAGTCAAGAATTCTGCTAGCGCTTTGGCTAACGCATCACCTAGCTTGTGACAAACATATTAAGTAAATATATATTCGCTTCTTTCTTGAGTCTCCCTGTTCATGTCAAATGAAACACGATTAATATAGATTAAAAATGAATGATATTTGTTTGTTTTGTTGTTGTTCTTGGGAGGAGAAAAGAACAAACCTTTCTATGGAAGTATTTGATGATGATTCATTAAAACGAAATTATACTGTCAGTATTTAATAAGTAAATACTGATCTATACACATAAATGAGCATACTGTACTTCATCCATCCATCCATCTTCATCCGCTTATCCGGGGCCGGGTCGCGGGGGCAACAGTCTAAGCAGGGATGCCCAGAC
>JAQQZY010000003.1:32774663-32786029 GCA_030068375.1 Ostorhinchus rueppellii
ATTTAGATTAGCCCATTAACCTATCAGTGCATGTGTTTGGATTGTGGGAGGAAACCGGAGTACCCGGAGAAAACCCATGCAGACACGGGGAGAACATGCAAAGTCCACACAGAAAGGGAATCGAACCCAGGACCTTCTTGCTGTGAGGCACGAGTCCTAACCACTGCACCACGATGTTGCTCCGTAGAATAACAAATTAATATAAAGTTGACCCTTGTACAGTTACAGTATGTGTTATATATAGAATCCCAAATAGGTAGAAATACCTGTGTAATGATACTCTGTGATGGTTGGTGTAACACTTACAGGCGAAAACATTTAGCTAGCAAGTCTGAGATAAGTCTACTAGTGTTAACCTGCTACACCAAAAAAAAAAAAAAAAAAGGACTGTGTGCAGGTTAATAACAAATGAATGTTACAGTAAATTTGACTATTGTATAGTTGTGTGTTGTATGTAAACTTTTTATGTGCTGTGCTCATATCTTCATTTTTAGTGTTCATGCTACATGCTACGCTAATCATTAAAGATGGTATGTATGTGTCTGTAGGGTTTGACTGTGGCCAGGCTAAACACTTTGCTTCTGAACTGTGAGTATTTTATTTTTATTCTACAAACATCCTTTTAAATTAGATTATTCCGAGCAGGAGAAGCTCAGGAGTGTTAAATTGGGTTGTTGATCTGTAAAGTTGTCTTTTAGCTGTATGCCAGTGCATACTAATTCAGTAGCATGGCTTATTGTTTACTTTCGACCGTTCATCCTCAGAGTTTTCATCATTGTAGGTGCATTTGTCAAAACATTTTACAACACAACACCATAGCTTACCTGCAAAAGGTCAGAGCACTACATTTAAGTAATCTGTCAGACAAAGTTATTGTCTCATAAAACGTCATCGCCATCACAATGAAAAGTTCATTTGGCTTTGTATAAACAGTAGCGGTCGTTATGTTTACATGTTTTGTCAGTGGAGTCGGGAAATGTTACCCACATCCAGTTTTATCCTGTTTTTTTTTCACTGATGCTGAATGTTCACGGTACTGGGATGTTATCTTTGTCTCGCCAGTAGAATACTATTGTGTATCAAACTGAATGCATCTGCAGGGAAATTGGTCCTCTATTTTTATTTCCATGAAGTGACTGTCTCACACCGCGGTAAATACAGTACAACACAATATCACACAACACATGGACACAAAAAGCAAAAAGTTCCTATTCACTGGGGAAGTTCAATCTGTCAGGCAATTTAGAACTGGAGCGGCCTTTAGAATAAATACATAATACAGTAATGATAATTAAATATGCCTTTTATTTGATTACTAATAATGCAGGCAGTTATACGCAGTTATTTTTGCACAAATGTGTGATAACCTTTCCTCAAGAATGAGAAGTTTTGAGGTTTGGACGTCAGATTACTCATTACACTTTGCAAATTGTGCCAAGACTGCTAGGCTAATACCTCTGCTTTCCTTGTTACAATGGAGAAAATAAATGCCCTGAGAAATGTGCTGTAAGTTTAATGTGTTTGTATTGAAGGTGTGTATGTGAAAAGTAGCTTTCTTTCTGCTTCACACTTGTAAAAAGCTGGACAGACATAATCATGAGGATATAATGTTAAAATTCAATAGTAATATCATTACAACATAACATTTGGTTGTGTCTACTTTGTTTACACCCTCGAACAAAATCCTGACATTGAATTGTATTTGTTTTTACGGCTTTATCTGAAATTTCTCTGTTATTTGGCAAGTGTTTGTATATTGACAGTAAAAAGGAATCTAAAATGACATTAAATCAACTGTGTTAGTGTAACTCAGGACCAGAAAAAGCAGCTAGACTGCACTAAAAAAGATGCTGATTCATTCCTTGTTACTATTTAGAATAAATAATTCAATTTCACTGTATATGAGCTGTTCTTCAAAAAATAAATACCTACGTAAATACAAATCTGAATTTTATTTTCTAATCTACACTATGATGTTCATTATATATTCATAAGCATATAAAGAAAAACAATAACATTTAATTAAATAATCGAGTGTGTCTGAATCACAGTAGAATGTATAAGAGTATAAATTATTAGATCCAATAACTCGGAATGTTCATATTTGGGCCTAAAATGAATAGGTGAAAAATAGCAGGGCATTTTTAACATTACAGCTGGTTGTCTTATCTGTTGCTCAATTATGGTGCAAACATCACAGCCATAATATGAAGGTGTCCTACATTAGTCTGTAATAGATTATATGGGTGTATAGATAGGCCTACACTTAACTGAAGGAAAATAGCACTTTACTGAAACATACACAATATTGTTTTGATTCAGCTGTGTTTTCAGGCTGAATTATTCATTGGGTTTCCAAATTACATTTCACACTTCACTTGAAAGTCTATTAACTTTAACCCTTTGCAGTTCTTTGTTTTATTAGTAATTTGTTTCTCCTGTTTCATCACTGTTTTTGCCGTGATCAAGTGGTGTTGTTTCAACTCTAAGAAAGTAAGTCCTTAGTGGGACTAGTCTCTGCATTTTCAAAGAGTCCACTGATTCTTAAAAAGCCTTAAATGTGATTATCTTTAATTAAAACCTTAATTATCCTTAAACCTGATAATTAATCCTTAAATCTGACACTCCAAGGTCGTAAAAAGACAATAATGATATTGCTATATTTTCTTTGTAGATATTTAGTCCAATTTGAAATTAGTGTTGATCATTTTTCCCTAATGGAGATGGGAATGAGTGGAGCCTCCAACCGTCATTCATGGGCGGAGGGGTTCAGGTATGAGCTTTAGCAACTTCACCGTCAGCAGTGGACACATTAGTTGTGGACAAATGGAAATGTAACATCAGTGGATTGAAACATGTTTAAGACCAGTTCAACACAATAACTATGAGGCCTGTTGGACTGTTATTAAAGTAAACATATGATCTGAAATTTGACCAAAGATGCATCGAAAAATGTCTTTAAAGTCATAAATTTGCCTTAATCCAACCGCAGATACACTGAATTTAGACATTATGCATTTATTTTCCATCACTATATTCATCAGTGAATGTGACATTAAGCCAAGGATCTATTTCTAGACGGGCAGTGACCTTTTGATGCTGAATGCCAGTTAAGTCGCATAGTTTGTTATAAAGGAGACTTTCAGATGTCAGCATTAAAACTAATAAAGGACAAGATCACAACATGACCAGCCAAGTTAAAGGGGTTATTTATGGCACTGAACTAAAACTGAACTATGAACAGTAGGTTGAATTTTCAGACCTGAGCAATCTCACAGTGGATAAAAACCACAGATTTATTAATGCTATGTGGGTAAAAAGCTCATTGAAGCTCATTATATACACACATCTGTTTTATCGTACCAAATTTTCTCCTTCAAACTAAAATCAGTCAGTAAAAATAACACTATCTTCTAATCTTCACATTCTACATCAGCTGATAGTGTACATTATAGGTCTAATAACAATAATAAATATAATAATGTGGACTTATAGCTTTGTTCATGACATGCAAGGTCGATTAACAAAGAAAGGAGTGTCAAAAAGGGAGTGGGGGTTTGGGGGTCAGAGGACTTAGTGAAAAGAAATGATGAGGTCCTTTTTGAACATAAGTATGGATGGGGCATAGTGGACATGAAGCAGTAAATTGTTCCAGAGTGTGGGAGTGTTGACAAAGAAAGCCCTGTATGATGTAAAGTTGAGTGTCATCGGCGTAGCAGTGGAAGTTGAATCCATGTTTACGTACAATATGACCAAGGGGTAGCATGTAGATAGTGAACAGCAGAGGGCCAAGGACAGAGCCCTGGGACACGCCATGGTTAACGATTAAGCAGCTCAGTTAGCTTAGTCACAGTAAAACCCCAGATCAGCTCCATTTTCAACAAAAATCCACATTAAATCATCCAAACAACATAAGGCATCCTATAATAACGTTATACCTTCACAAATCTCTGAACCAGACCCACCTGTGTAGAGGAAATGCTTCCATTTCAGCGTCACACTCTTTTTTCTTTTTTGGTTCACATCATCAACTCGGCCTTGTTATGACTCACTACTCCCTCTAGTGGTCACATAATTCAACAGTTACACGAAGAATTCAATTCATATCTTTACAATCTACATCAAAACCCTTTATTACAAACACTAAAGATACTTTCAGATAATTTTAGAGTGTTTTCAAGAAGAAATCCGACAAAGTTTTATAACCTGGTTCTTTTTTTTTTTTTTTTAACTTTTATTCCTGCGTTGAATCTGTGCAGCACTTTGATCAACATATGTTGTTTTTAAATGTGCTTTCAAAATAAAATTGACTTGCCTAGAACTCTGTTTAACCTGCAATTACACCATTATCTCGTCATAGGCACGCTCTGTTGTCAAAGGATGTGTAATCAACACTGAAGAGGATGACCTGATCATCTGATGGACTTGTCTTCTGTCTTGTCACGGTATGTTTACAAAGATTGCTATGAATTCTGGGATGCTTTGAGTTCATTCATTTCATGGCACTGTTGCATTGACATGGTACAAACACTGATCCAGACGTATAAGTGCATGTTATTATCACTAAAATGAGTCGTCTCTTGAGACTGTCGTAAATCCTGCGTATAATTTTATGAGCCTGTGCCCTACTTTAGCATCATACAAGCTTTTAAACTCATGATTTCCCGTCACATTCGACTACACGTCTGTCTTTTTCCTCTTTCTGCCACGGACCTTGTTGTTTTTTTTTTCCTTTATAGTGTTTAGTCTGAATGCTACATAATTGTACTGAGATGAAGCAATGGCATAATGGAAGGTAAAATTGTATCCTATGCGCATGTTTTCAAAAATGGGAACCATATTGTAAGTACTTTGCAGTGCAGTGTTAGAGTGTCTCTCTTTTTCTGTTAAGTTACCTTTATTGCTGTCTTTATGAACAAGAAAAAAGCTGCCGCTGAAAGAAAAGGTTCGTGTTTGTCCTCGGGGGGTTGTTGAATGACATTTTGGGCAAATGTCGGTACAAGCAGCTGTAGATAAGGTTGGGTGGTGGCAGGTGGATAGACCAAAAGGAAGGATTACAACAGTGAATGTTCCAGATTGATGATGCTCTACATAACAGTTTAGTGTATATCCGAGGGAGGATTTCTCCTTTATCGCCGTTGTGCATCTAAAACAACAGCTGATGACTGTTTTAGCTAACGGCTCTGTATTCTCACTAGTGGGTTGTGTAGCCTCTGGAGTGTTGAAAGCCTTTAAACACAATACCAGTTAATTGGCTGTGTGCTCTAATGCTGTTGCAAAGGCTATTTTTACCTCTCAGTGGTTTTGTATGGGACTGTGTGGGTGAGAATGTGGTTGTTTTTCCAAGTATACATGAAAGTGTGCAACAGCTCACTTTCTCTTCTTCTCTTTGCCATGTTTTTATTTGTGTCTGGTCTCTGTGTACCTACTGTCAATACAAGACAAATATGTTTTTAGGTCAACTCCCACATCAGTGCCCAGACTGATAATAAATTACTGTACAATAATGAAATGTGATCACATAAATTACTCATCTTGTCTTTTGTGGTTACAGCCAGTGGGTGAGAAATCAAACTCTGACGGAAAAAGAAAATATTACAAAACAGCAAAAATGTGTTGTTGAAGGGAATGTGGCTCAAAATTCAATATCCTTATGATATACAGTCATAAGGTTTGGACACAGCTTATTATTCAGTGTTTTTAGCACAACAGTCCATTGTGGAGGTGCTGTTTCCATCATTATTTTCGTCTTTGTCCTCACCTTTTTTGTCTTTGTTAGCCATTCAAACATTTCTGATGAAACTACTGGTTGGATTCATTTCACATTTGATGTGGTTTCCTTGATGCAATGTCTACAAAGTTTGGTTACAGTTTTGATAAATTTAGATTTTTGACGAATTTTTTACATATTAAAATTTTCTGTCCTTATAATGGTCAGTATTTTGATGCCTTATAACATGTAAATGGTTCGAGATATGAATATAGTTTCTGTTGAGCACTGATAGAAAGTCATATATGGACTTTCATTAGGGTCTATGAACTTTGAGCTTGAGAGACCTTGAAGAGGTCACCAATGTTATGGTTTTAGCAATCTTCTTCTCCAGATCTACTGGTCAGATTCTTTAAAAAATGTATATATGTAACTTCCTTGAGACAATGTCTACAACGCTTGTTCACACTATTGAGAAATGTATATATATATTTTTAAAGTTATTAACAAATTTTTTTTTAAAGATAAGTATTTCCCTTTACTTATAGTGGTCAGTATTTTGATGACTTATAACATGTAAATGGTTAAAGATATGAATATAGTTTCTGTTGAGCACTGATAAGGACTCATATATGGACTTTCATTTGGGTCCATGAACTTTGACCTTGAGTGACCTTGAAGGGTCAAACTCAAGGCCACCAATGTCTAGATTTCAACAATCTTCTTCTCCAGAACTACTGGACAGATTCGTTAAAAAAATATGTGTTGCTTCCTTGAGACAATATCTACAAAGCTTATTCACACTATTGAGAAATTTATATTTTTTTAGCCAGCGATAAATCTTTTTTACATATTAAAATTTTTCCTTTACTTATATTGCTCTGTATTTTGATGGCTTATAGCATGTAAAAGGTTACAGATATCAATATAGTTACTCCTGAGCACTAATAGGAAATCATATATGGAGTTTGAATGAATTATAAGGCTGGTTGCACAGATCACACAAGCACATTATTTTTTAAAATTTACTAAAACTCAAAAACATCATAGAGCTACAAACAGCACAAATCATGTTCAAAGCCAAAAATAATCTTCTACCAGGAAATTATTCACTGAAAGGGAAGAGAGTAATAATTTAAGGGGTAGATTTAACTTCAAAATTCACAGTATGGAACAGACTGAGGGAAGGAATGTTCAAACATAAGCCAATTCAAAAACACTCATAACATAGAATAACATGTTTTTCCACAAGATATAGGGATGAGAGTTATTAATATAAACTGAAGTCTGTGTCCTTTAACGACGATATAAGACTGGATGTTCTCAAACTTTTGACAAGCACTTTAATTGCTACTTTAATTATCAGTTACAGCATATCATTATTTTTATTATACACTGCATGTGTGCGTCGGTTTGTTGGAGAATACCTTTCATTTGTGGTGAGACTGATCTGAGTTTGATAGTGTCTTAATAACGCGTCCTGCTGAGGTAAATATCTGCTGTTACCGTCCTGCAGTGTTGGGGTTTAATAAAGATAAACTGTTGTGCTGATCCCACACAGCTCGGAGACACTGGATAGTTGTACAGCACAATAATCAGGGCTACAGAAGTGAATATCAGAAGCATCACTGACTCTGCAAACTTCACCGGCTGATGTATGAAATGGTAAAATGAATTAGCTGATGTGTTGCTATTGTCGGTTGAGGAGTTTTCATGGCCTAATTTGCACAACATCAAGTCCTGCCTTCAGTAAATGAACCAGTTCCACAAAGCCACCATGCCTCCTCTGAGGAATTATATCTCTGCTGTTGGTTTTATTTTCTCACTTATTGGCTTATTCCAGGGGAAAGTGATGACAGTTTTTGCAGTGTCTGCGTGAAGACATACCAGTTACACTGAGCATAATATCAGCATCATGTCTCTGTTACACTGTGTTCTGTTCCAGACACACATAGATGGAACAGTATTGAATATATTGACATAACTGACATCCTACTCTGGTCATGTTCAAGGTTTTCCCAATTTCTTCCTTTTTTTTGGTTTATTTTGAGAAGCATCAGTAGAAAATGAATGAATAGTTTATTTTAGTTTGTACATTAATCACTACACACGGTACAACAACCATAATAAACACAAAACTCCCAAAAAAGAATAGACCAGAAGCAAAAGCTTATTTTTTTGCCTCTCCTTTTCATCTGACACACACTACTTACATCAAACTAAATGGGTACACTGTAAAAAGTAAAACATTGAAACAACCTAAAAAATTTTCTTCAAGGTCACACTTTAAAAAAATTGAGTGAACCAAATTAAATTACATTAAATGTGCTTTAAAGTTGAAGAAAAACTGAAGAAATTTTAAAGTTGATTCAAGGTCTTACTTTTTACAGTGTACATCATCAAGGATTTGCATTATAACAAAAAGAATCAAGAACATTCCTGAATGATCTTATACTTAAGACATTTATTAAACTTTGTCAAAGCAGTGAACAACTTCAATTCATCATCAAGTCCATCCCATAATTTCACACCGACAACCCAAATACATCTGGATTTCACATTTGTTTTTACTTTCGTACATTCAAAAACATAAAGGCCTCTTCAATTATAATTTCTCTCCCTTATTTTAAAGAACTCTAGAATGCTATTTGGAACAATATCATTTTTCATTTTATAAACCATCTCTAATATTTTAATATTTACAGTATCCGTCAATTTCAAGGCATTTAGTTGAATGAATGAATTATTGGTTGCTTCATAATATCCTACTTCATTAAATATTCCAATTGCTCTTTTTTGTAATTACCTCCGCCAAGGAGGTCATATTTTTGCCAGGGTTTGTTTGTTGTTTGTTTGTTAGCAACATAACTAAAAAAATTATGGACAGATTTTGACAACATTTTCAGGATATGTCCGCTCTGGGTTGAGGAAGAAATTATTAAATTTTGGAGGTGATCCAGATCACTGTCTAGATCCAGGAATTTTTTTTTAAAGGATTCTTTACCATTGGGAGATAGGGCATAATGGCACAGAGTTGCATATGAGGTCATTCAACACCATCTAGTGGAAGAAAGTACAAACACTACCTTGATTAAAAAAAAAAAAAAGTACCAACATTACCTTTAAAAAAAAAAAGTACCAACACTACCTTGGCAGAGCTCTGCACTCTCCAAGTGCTTTTCTAGTTTTACTAATGTATCTATTGTCGTTTTTCCTGCATTTCTTTATATTTCTACACAATAAGTTCAGTAGGGCAGAACCAAAGAACAATAGATCCTGTACAGGCTGTTTTTGTTTAGTAGGTCCCTTGTTTTATACAGTATGACTCTAGATTTGGACACTTTACTTTGAATATTCTCAATATGTGGTTTCCAACATAGTTTACTATCTATGATGACACCCAAAAGCTTAGCTTCATAAACTCTATTTTCACAACATTTAAAGTTAGTTTGGCATTTTCAACATTTCTGTTACCTGAAAAAAATCACAAACTTTGTTTCATTTTCATTTAAAGATAATTTATTATAATCAATCCATGTCTTTATCAATACCAATTCAGTTTCTTTTTCTTGTAATCACTCAAATATTTTTTTTTTCCAGTACCAAAATCACCCATTTGGGTACATCAATGTCCATTTATCAAATATATAGAAAGATGCTTAACCAGGGTTTTTTTTTTGTAAATATAGAACAAGTAATAGAAAGAACAATAAAAGTGGGTGGGAGGAGAGGGCTTACTCTGCTTCTTCAACAACATGGTAAGACGTATTAAGGTGTGTGTGTTTACATTAGCCTAAACCAAAGTGTATGTCAAATATTTTCACATAAACAGTGCCTTCAAATCACTTCAATTGCAGGTTTGACAAAGTTTGTCCATTTTGACCAAATAGTGAAAAAATATTCCTTTTGACTCTGGACCATAAGGACCCACTGGGATATTTGTGTCACTTCCAAAATGAATGTTTCTCTATATTTAACTGTCCTTAAGTACCTAATCACCATTTATTGTAATGTTGTCTTCTGTATACTGGGTTTTTCTTTCAGTGGAAATCAGGTATTTTTCAACATTTAATTTACAAATCCTATAGATATTCATAAAAGCTCAGAAAAAGGAAGAATAATGTTTGGGTCTTTAAGGGTTGAAACAAAAAGTCAGCTTCTCCAGAATGTAAATATCTTGAACTATGTCCATCCAGTCATACATTGTGGGAGTTTCAGGGTTTAACCATTTTCTTGTGATAGTCTTTTTACTCACAGACAAAAGTATTACCAACAGTTCTTTTTTATTCTTCTTTTTTTTTTTTTAATCTTTCAGAGTCCAATTATCACATGGAATATCTCCTAAAAACAGGACTTCACATTTACAAGGAATTGTTTCAGTAAAAATGTTATTTAAATGTATGGTTTTCCCTATTTCTGGGGGTAACAGTTGGCACTAAAGGTTAACATTAATTTGTTTTTTGCAGTATCAAACAATAAAACACGAGTGCATCAGACTGTTGATGGAGCTGATGAGAAATCAGAACATTTGGCTCAAATTTTCCAGGAAAATGTGATTCCAAAATCTGATATTTATGCATAGAGATCAGTCCAGTGTCCACTTGTGTGGACACGTGTTTGGACACATTGAATTCAGGTGTTTAATGACTACTTTAACATGCTAATAGGCTGTTTTTCACATGTTCAGAAAAGGACAGTATGCCAAATAAGCTGTTTACATGGCCAATAAAAATGAATTTGACTCTAATCAGGGTTTGTACGGGTGCTTCAAAACTTTAAAAAATGCTTGAATGTCAGTGTTGTGGTTCAAGGTCTGGAAAGTACTTGACTTTTAGTTTAAGTGCTTGCAATTATAACTCTGTGGCTGATTTTCCATTGAGCTTCAAATTGTACGAATATAATTTGTGAATATAAATTTGCCTACTGGAAAAACAACAATTTGGCCAAAACTCTTATTTTTCATCTAAAAGTTTTTGGACTGGAGAGAGGTTTTTTTTTTGGGTGTAGCACAATTGATATCGCTGAAAACTGTAATGGAAAGACCTTTTTCAACAACTAGTCATGTAAAAAAAAAAAAAGGAAAAAAAAAGATGTTGACGGATACACTGTAATAAATGATTCTGTGGTCCTGTAGATTTTAATTAATGTGTTAGGTAAAATATGTTCAATATAATTGTGTCTCTGATTTTGTGGCAATTATTTGATTAAATTTCAAATAAAAATGTCTGAAATAAAATCTTCTCATTGTAGTTAAATAAAACATAAGCATTCTGTTTATTTAATTCCAAACACAGAGAATACTGAGTGAATTCAAATCAATGTAATCAGGCAATTTTTAATTGAAAAGCACTTCCAACCAAAGTGCTTTTTTTTTTTTAATTTAGCGTGCTATTATCACATGACATTTGAAAAGAGTCCAGAATGCCCATCTTCTTTTCCATTGCTCATCTTGCACAATTCCTGTTTGGCTAAAGTAAGGAAACTTATTTTGTTTCCACTGGGCTGGTACACTCTAAAAAAATAACTCAGGGCCTTGGTAAATATAAAGGTATACTACCTTAATGAAATCTGTTAAAATCACTTCAGTTCTTATTTCAGTTGGATGTAAAAAAAAAAAAAAAAAAAAAAAAAAAAGCTTAAAAAACCAATTTTTAAT
>JAQQZY010000003.1:32809550-32823298 GCA_030068375.1 Ostorhinchus rueppellii
TTATAGAAACATAAACAGATATTTAGGTAAACAGAAATACTGTTCAATTATGGCAGCAGTGGGACACCTTAGACTGGTGGAGCTGGAAGAATACATTTGGGAAACACTGTATATCACAGTTACACAAACTCAGAATGTGAGCCTCTGAACATCCAAATGGGTCATATCTGATGAACATGAAAAGCATTTTACAGCGATTATTGACAGGGTTAGGGGTTGAATAGATTCATGAGCAAAGACGACAGCCTCAAATGAGTGGAATTGGCTTTTATTGACAATAATTAGAAAAGGAGGACAATTAGGCAAAGGATTTTGAAGTTGAGTGTATCCCCCTGGTACCTAAAGACGATAATAGATACAAACATAGGTAAGAACAAACATGAGCATGTACAGGCATGTCAGAGCCCAAGTTCTGCATTATATTTTTTGCAGCTACACATTTTAAAGGAGTCTGAGAATCTGTTTGTGTCACGTATCCTGCTGGCAACAACACACAGGCAAAATGAAACAAACACTTACACAGAGAAAAGTTGCATAAGCAGGTTCCATTAAAGCCTGATTCATTAGCAGACAGAAAGAACGGCACATATGCTCCCACAATCCACTATCAAATCTGCACATACAAGCACATCGGAGCACCTACCCACAGTATCCGAAGTTATTAGTGCTTGCCTTCTGCCTTCCTCTACGACACAAACCCACATGAGCTTATGAAAGTGTTGACGGTCTTATGATGTAAATCAAACTCACAAGGAAAACACTAATTAAACGGTAAACAAAGTTGAAGACATTCACAAGATGCCGGTTGCCAAGAATGAGGCAGTAAAAGAAAAAAGATGAGGGAAAGAAGATGCAAGCAAAGGCAGGAATACATAAGAGAAGAGAAATATAAATACAGCAAAAGATAAATATAAACAGACTGGTGAGAAATTAAAAGAAAAACCCATGTGAGGTGTATTACGGAGGTGTTGGATCACTGCATCTTCAGTCTTCTTGGCAGTGATTCTACCTGTGAACTCGACTGGAGGAATCCGCATCATTCTTCCATAACATGTGCCCTCATCGGGTGTTTTGTGGACGATGGAGAGCGCTGACTAACACACTGGTTCATGTTCTCCCTGAGGTGTTAGCATTAAACCTGTGTCAGTGTTTGGTTGTACCGCTCAGGCGTACACTGCTCTTTTAACTGCTTTGCCAAAATAACCCAAAGTAGTTTGGCAGAAAATGTTGTGTTCACTTCATATTCACGTTCAGCTCTTTGGATTATTAGTGTTTATCTGAGTCTGGTGCCCAGTTGTTCACTAATGGCTGAAAACATGCTGTGATTTGTCAAAAAAACAGAGAGGGGGGGGGGTTTAAATCACAAAAAAACCAAGCAATTAACGGACCTGATTCTTTTTTCAGTTAACAGTAGGCCCTATTACATGTCCAACAGCTGAACATTCATGTTCATCCTTTTTTTGGGTTTTGTTATTTTATAATGTATAATAATAATTGTTATAATTATAATGTTTTTATATTTTATTTTCTCTCGTCTTAAATTTATTTTTACGGCTGTTTTATATAAAGCACTTGAACATGAAGTGTGCTATACAAATAAACTTGCCTTGTCTTTAATGCAAACGAAAAATACATGAAATGTTTAACTTTCTGCGATGGCCACACCTGTGATGTGGGCGTGGCCTAATTAAGTTTTAGAACCATGGATAAGAGCAGATCACACCAAAATGGTAGAGGATTTAGGACGAATGGGAAACCCAGGCAGACTGTTAAACGGAACACAAAACCTAATCCATTAAGGTGCAGTTGAACATGTACAGGTGCTGCAGAAGTGCGTTCATACTGGTGATGAACGGATCAGTGGGTTACCTGCACGAAGGGGGTGGGTCAAAAAAAAAGAAAAGTTGTAACCGTTGTCATGGCAACCGTCACCAAGGTAACCGGTGTCACGGTAACAGTCGCCACAACAACTGTCACCATGGCAACCACTGTCATGGTAACCATCAAAATGGTAACTGTTGTCATGGCAACCGTCATCATGGTAACCATTGCCATGGCAACCATCGTCATGACAGTTGTCCTGTCCCGATGACTTTATCCATGACAACACGTTCACCACAACACAGATAACATCATCTGTTTCACATTTTTAATCCCCCTCAGACAAATATCCAGTAAGGTTCTGTTAAAGGTCCTGCCTTACAGTTTAGATTAGACTGTCTTGGTGTCCAACTTATTTCTATGTGAAAGTATCCAGAACTGCACACAGTAGGTCACATGTGTTCAATATTCTCCTTCTCCATGACAAGATACATCTACAGGATAAATCTGGTGCAGATATCTGAATGAATTCTACAGATTATGTCATTGAATGGATGGACGGGTGGACAGACAGACGGACAAATGGACGGACATCAGAACCCTTAGGCTCCCAGGGCTCTGGTAGAGGACCTGAGTCTGAAGGAGATACCACCCAGGTGGGCGAGAGAAAGATGATTACTGTTATGATTATTTATTTATCAGAGGTGGGTAATCCCAGGTTCATTAAGTCAAAGTCCTACCATGTATTGGTTCCAACCTGTTCACTGAACCAGCCCCTTTTCATGAGCACAACTCCTCATCCTGGTAGATGGGCTCATTAGTGGAATCACCTGTCATTCTATTCTATTCTATTCTATTCTATTCTATTCTATTCTATTCTATTCTATTCTATTCTATTCTATTCCTTCCCTGAGGATGAAATTCATTCAGCAGAAGTAGGGATGTAAAAACCAGAGGGGGGATTGAGCTCCACCAACAAATTGCACCCTGGCTGAAAATAACTAAGGACTTTTTGCATTTATTAGAGATGGTAGAGAGACAGGAAAGATAGGAAATGACATGCTATGATAAATACTTGGATCATGTGGGACGGACTTTACTGGGTGAGACATCAGAATGCCACAAAACAAACTAATGTTCATCACAACTCGGCAAAAACTTATGTAAACTAGGACAAATAAATATGATTAAGGATGCACCAAACACTGATGAAAAAATAAAGTCCCGCCCCTTTTTGTGATTGTGATTAATGGGACCTTATTTCAGAAGAAAATCTATTAAGGTCAACCTCAAGAAACAAATCTGTCCTGAATTTGGAATTGTGTCCAAAATTATAAAGGGAGCTACAAAAAGTTTGTGGAAAAAGAATATCATTTGGATGTAGTTTAAATCACATCAGTTTAACCACTTTAAACTTAGCTCAGAATGATGTATTTCATGAAAGTCGGTTCTCTCTATATGTGTCACTCAGTTGAAAGACGTTTATTCTGCTTTTCTCGTTCACATTTCTAATCGTCGTACATCTTTCAACGAGACGTCAATCAGCTGGGGTGGCACTGGCCCCTGATCTGTCCAATCGGCTCTAGTTAGCAATATTTTCTTCTGCATGACCCGCCCTACTCTGTCTGTGATTGGCTCATTAGTCCTCATGTCTAAAGTGAATCAATCTAACCAGTAAAGGTAGTGAGAACTATCCAATTAGAGGCAGAGTGGGGCGGGTCATGACGTTACCATCTGATGGGAAAAAATAAACAATTTGGCTTAGCTACTATCAAATGGTGCACATGGGGGAGGGGCATATGCCATCGTATACCTATACCCTGGACTACGCCACTGCTAATACCAGATAGAAAAGGTATTGTCATCCTGAACAAACCGCTCCCTTCAGGGTAGAGGTGATCTCTTACAACAAACTCTACTGATTTGCAGTGACCCTTCTGACCCCTAAGATCTCCGACAGCCAGATTCACGTTTTTGTTTACCACTTAGCAACATTTCAGCTGCTGCGAACATGCACTCTTTGACACACTCTCCCTCTGTAAACATCCTTTTATGCTTCCTCCAAACCCCACTGTGTCCTCCATCAGTCCTATATATATGTTGTGAGCTGTGGAGGACTGCCCAAAGACTCCTGTGGATCGATCACACCGGGCTCTGACGTCATCTGTTTTGCCTGTCCTTACCTCAAACAGCTGCACATAATTTTCTGTCGGTTTTGATTCATGGTGGTGCTTAATGTTGGCACTTTCTGAAACTTCCACAGATTCAGAGCATATGGTTGTATTGGTCATCTGAGCCGCATCTGTTTCTGCGAGCAGGTGCAGAAGAAGTCGCCGGAGACTGAAAACCCAGGAGAATCTCAGAATGAATTATGCAGGAGGTGTTTACTGACAATATCAGCATGGAGGACGAAGATGGTCCAAGACTTCAGATCAAAAGATATAATTCTATATAGAAACTTTCTGTCGACCAATACTTTAATACCTGAGTGTTTCATGCGTTAAGAATGATTTCTACTTTCAAATATTAACAAATGACCCTTAATTTTCAGTGTGGAGTTTAGAATAAAGATGTCAATGCATTGGACTGTAGAAATAAGCCATCCATGGGGCGGGGGATTTATGTGACCACTAGAGGGAGTAGTGAGTTATTCTGTCGGTGACAAACACTAACACCACAGGACCTTTGACCAAAGCATCAGTAAGTGACTGGATGGGATGAGAACCATTTAGAAACAACTTATAGCCTAAAAAAAAGAAGTGATAAAAATAAAGCTGAACTGGACACTGCTCTAAAAGAAAACAATGGAGTTTGATGCTGAAATGTCAGTGTTTCTTCTACATGGGCGAGTTTGATTCTAAGGCTTATGAATGTATAAAATTATTATGGGATGTTATTACTTTTCCGAAGATGCCATTTGTTGATCCACGGTTCAGACTAAACTATGACAGTTCTGATGAAGGCTACAGGAAGTATCTGAAACGAGTAAAGCAGGTAAATAAACAAGTACCCCTATGTTGATAAATGAAGGAGCGACAATAAGGTCCAATCCCAGTTCACCCCTTACCCCTACCCCATGACCCTTGGCTTTGACACTACCCCTTGAAATGGAGCTGCAAGGGGTAGGGGTTGAAACATTCCCCTTTGAAATGGGACAACGCTTCCCGACTTCACAATGCCATCAACGGTCATCAATACAAGGGATAGGAATCGGTACGAATTTAACGATTCCGATTCCATTATTGATTCTGCTTACCGATCTGATTCCCTATCGATTCTCATTGGATGAGGGAATAAAAGAGTGAAAACACGTACAGTATGTTTGCATTACTGGTCTTTCATATTGCCATCATTACAGAAAAAATATAACATACAGTATGTACAAACAATAAGAACAGATGACGCCGGGCCCGTTTTGTGTGTGTGTGTGTGTGTGTGTGGGGGGGGGGGGGGGGGGGTACAGTGAAAGTGAAACAAAATACCTTTTACTAAGTCCTCTATTGCCGCATTTCTACGACGTGAGCCGATTCGACCCGGCCCGTCTCCTGTTGTTGTGCACCTCATTTCTTTTTCTCTGCCTTCGGAAACTTGTATTTGAGGGGTATGACACTGGTTGCCCGAACCGGAACCGGAACTGGCCCCGGATGGCGTCCTGCCACTAGGTAAGCCGCTAAGTGCTAAATAGCAAATCTCACGTATTAATCACAAGCTGTGTGGAAAAATGTTTGAACATATTGGAGGGATTCCCCCCTTTAGAAGATATGGAAGCTTTGACAGTGTCCAAGTGGTCCTGGTGTCATCTGTTTAGACCGGTTCTGTTGGCTACGTTCTGACCAAAACAATGCAGCGTACGTGTGACGTCATAGCGCATGCGCAACGAAGGCAGAATTGACAAGCAGAATCGTTAAGCAGGGAGGCAAACGATTCCAAGGAATTGACCTACTAGGAACCGGTTCTCAAAAAGAACCGGTTCTCGATTCCCATCTCTAATCAATACTACTATAAACAGATGAGAAAACTTTGTTTCTCTAAATATTCTCCATATCGACAGCAGCTGTAACTGTTTCTGTTCCATGGGCTTTGTTCATCTTTTTTACGCCTATCAACTATAAACCGCAGAAATGGGATCTATAACACACTGAAACAGCATTAAACAGTCGATCCAATAGTTACATTGTTTACGAAGTCCTTACATTTGTGTGTTTCTTTCATCACTCCTGCACATTTTTTCTGTGTTTACTTCCATTTGACCAATGATCTGATCAGAATTATATGAAACTCCTCCTGCCCCTTCGTTCATTGTGTGGTCCTGGAAAATCTCTGTTTCGAGGCCTATACAGCCCTTCATCCTAGCTCTTCCCCTCTGTCTAATTGACAATCGGGACAACACTACCGCTTCATGTGAAAGGGGTAAGGGATGACTTGGAATTCAGCCTAAAAGTAAGTGGAAGATAGTACGAAACTCTACCAGTCTGACTTTGTTTATTGGATTCAGCTACTGACAACACAAACTAAACAGAAAACAGAGGTGATCAGTGGTTGTGCTGTGGCTGTTTTCAGTCTGCAAACAGAGCTAAGCTAGCAGAGCTGTAATGTAAACTATCAGCTGAATCAGCATTTGAAGATTATAAGACAGTTTCTTTTAGTGACTGTTAAAATAAGTGTCTATGAGTTTTAGTTTGAAGAAGAAAACTTGATACCATAACACAGATGTGTGTAAAGGATGAGCTTTATACTTCATTCACTGACTGATACAGTTTGTGGATACATAGGGTTGGTTCATTGGTGGTTTTGGTCCTAAGTGTGTTCTGGTACCAGACCAGTTTGGGATCTCTATCCAACGTAGAACCACTTTAAAGACCTGATATTTAATCCTTCTGTTGCAGCGTCTATTAAACTGCTCTTACTCACTTGGATCAGACACAGAAACCAAACCCATCCAGCTTTACTGTCATGGCCAAACTGAGCCTTTTAATAATGTCTTTGAAAGGTCATCAGCTTATAAAACACATTTCATTCTCAGAACTTTAATGGTCCAGATTGAAGCCTGTTTGGGGCTCTTGGCAGAAAGCACACACAGACCTGCCCACTCGAGGAGAGCATGAAGGATAACCATATCACTGTTTCCACATCTCTGCAGACCAGTCCTGATGGTTTTTACCACAGAACTCTCAAATGTGCATTCATCTCTATAATGAGCAGTTTAACCACTCAGTCCAACAGGGAAATTCTATGGTGACGTGAAAACATGTTTCAGATTTACCATATTTAAGTTGAACTGTGAGGTATTTATACTTTGCTATAGTTTTTCCATGTTATGCAGCTTCATACTTCTACTTCAGAGGTATATGTTCCAATTTTTATTCTATTTTTACTGTCTTGAATGTTTGCCATAAAATGAAGATGATGCTTCACAGTTTGAGTTCTTCATTTTTAAGCTTCTGTAAATCAAGTATTTAAAACTATAATGTATTTGCCTGAAAATGCATTGTCATGAAGCTGAAAACAGTTCTCTGAGCTCATGAGGACTTGATTTTTTTAATCAACTACAGTGACACAACAAACACATTATGGTGATACTAGTGTGTTGATGCTTGGGGAACCACGGGTCATTTTAATATAGATATCTAGGGACTGAAGTAAGTAAATGTGTTATTCCTGTTTTTAACTTAATTTCCCATCATGCACTTGGTACTACACTTCCTGTTAGCCATCATGGGCAACATAATGTGACTGTAAGACTATTGTATTCCAAAATTACTAACATCTCATAAAATATTGATCCTATCAACTTGTTGAGATAATTAATGTGTGGATGGGACTATTCTTCAAAGGTAGGTACCAAATTGGCCACTTAAAAATGTCTCAGTTTCTCAGAACTGTGCAGATACACACACTGACGCTCTGAGACCTTCCAGTGTTATGATATAGATTATACACAGATTTCCTACTATTATCAGCCTCAGTTCCATCACCAAAGCCAAATTAATGTCAATGTGGAGAGCATAAAATCACTTTTCCCAGATTTTCTCTTGGCAGTCTAGACTTATTTAGAGCCTTTTGTCTATAAACTTTTTGGATATTTATTTATCAGGAAAATAATGTTGGATATAATAATAATGGTCCAAAATAATGTAAAATTTTTTAATCGAACAAAATTCACATTTTGTTGTAAGAGAAAAACTCAAAATACCCTACAATTTCATGAAAAATGGTCATATAAAGATGTTTGATTATACATATTAAGTTTCTCCAAAAAAAGTTAAATATATTACTTCATGTAATTTCTCCTTCTAACACATCAACTAAGCCCTCTAAAGACTAAGGAAACCCTGTGATAGAATAATGATACACTGGTATGTACTAAATTACCTGACAGTTTATAAAGTGGTTAAAATGAGAACCTTCATCATCCACAGCCGTAAAATGTGACATACACATAAATGCAGGATTAAAATGCCTTCATTAGCATGTAATAGTAAAACCATGAAAAGCACCATTTTACTCCACTGTGCATTTTCAGTAAAGTAGGGGTGGGAGGTTTCACTGTCTTAGATCTTAATTTGTCATATTATCTGCTTTTCAGAGGGACTGTACAGATTGCGTTTTTTTTTTTTTTTGCTTTTTTAAATGGAGTTCTTCATTGCCAAACATGTCCCTGTGCTCTACATAAACTGTAACTGCTCTGCTTGGGTCTTAATTCTTTATTTATTCACCTCCACAGGTCCATCTTCAACACTATTTCTGAGTAATGATACCAGAAAGGTGGTTTGGAGCGCTGACCTTTAAAATGCACATGACTCCGCCCCCTCCAGGTTATTGACTGTGCTGGTCTGTCCTGTTCAACCAACAACTGAACATTTTAGGTAATTGCCTCAAAATTTGGACATATTTTAATTTTTTACAACAACCGCTGCTGCTGATAAACAATTATGTCAAACTGGAGAAATGTTCATTGGAAGTCTGGACCTTATATGTGCAAATGTCGTGACATAACTGGTTATAAATGTAACAAATTAAGGAGGAACAAGTGCTGCCAGGACAAACCTCACCTCTCACACTGATTGTACCTAATTTTGGCATCAATCCAGCTGTTGTCATCCTGTCTATGCATGTGCTGGTGTCAGCATATCAATTACCTCTGTTATTGGCCAAATAAAGTGAATTGAAACGTGTTTTTATAGACATGTGAATTTTTGTCCATTATAAGTAAATGAGACAAAAAAAGAAAAATATTTTAAAAATTCACAAAAAATTCTGAGTAATGACCCCAGGAAGGTGGTTTTGAACGTATAGGCCTTTAAATGCAAATGAGCCACTTTAAGCCCCGCCCCTTCCAGGTTGTTGACTGTGCAATAACTGAACATTTTAGGTAATCAGCTCAAAATTTTGACATATTTTCAGGTTTTACTACAACAACTGCTGCTGATAAACTATTATGTCGTACTCAGAGAAATGTTCGAAGAAGTCTTGACCTTTTATGTGCAAATGTCGTGACATAACTAGTTATAAACATAACAAATTAAGAAGTAATTAAAACAGGTTGTAGAAATCCACTCAATTTTTGCCAAAATGAATACAAAGATAGTTTTGCAGCACCTGGAGGGTTCAAATCTAAACTGTATGAACTATTAGAGCCTAAATACACAAAAAAATAAACCACAGACTAATAAAAGTGGGTTTAGATAAATATGACCCTGTTAAAAAAAACAACAATAACAGCGCTGTCAGAACTTTCCTTTTCAGCCAACATTTGGTCCTGTTTATCAGCGCAGTTATAGTATTTTACATTAAGTGCTTTAACCTACCTGGGATAGATGATGGCATCACCATGACCCTCCCAAGGATGACATGGTTCAGGAAAATGAATAAATGAATGTTGTACTAATGTATAGATTTGTGGCATTAACTGTTTCATGCCTGAATTATAAGAACCTTTACCAAGATGTTTTGTCCTGTGTGCTTTTATTCCTTTTTGGGAATGGAAAAAAACCCAATGTGATTGATTTTTAAGAACCTATTTACAGTTACAAAACAATGTGTTTAATTTTACAAGCAAAGAAACATGTATTCACTGATGTACAGTGTGAAAAGTATGAAATAATAATATCTTCAATGCTGCTAATCTCACATTTTAACATCCCTGCATGGAGATAATAAGCAAAAAAAAAAAAAAACTCGAGCATGTCATTGCAAATCAGATTTATCTAGAACACCAAAGTTACAGTAATGGTATGAATTAAAGTGTTTGGGATGAAGCATAAGTGTCCACTGTGTTGGCTGATATGGAACTAAAACAATAAAATCCATAAATATACAAGTGAACACCTTTGAACAGCTGTCCACTGGAGTGACCAGTATGCATGAAAGGGTTAATATCAGTGGCACCGATCACCAGGCCAGTGCATTTATGTGAGTGTGTTTTCAGTGATTCTTTGGCATCTGTTTGCACCACAGTGTTTGGGTTCATTCCAGACCAACTTGCAGACTTTATGTAACATGTTTTTTTGCTGCTGATGAAAAAATGATGATGAAGAATTATGGTTAAGTGCGTCTTCTGAACTCTGATGTGGAGATAAGTGATTGTGAAACCTCACTGATTCATTATTTGCCACAGTCCAGGTAATTAATAGAAACACTGCAGCCGTATGTAGAGGAAAATGAGGATGTTTGTTTACTTCATCCAGATATTGTCAGAAATATTATAATAATATCAGCCCAATATGATGTAACAATGCAGAGTTTTCCATCAGCTACAACATCAAAGCTTCTCACACAGGATAAAGCTTCAAAAACAAGAAAGGAAAAACAGGAAGAAAATTTATATTTTGGCTGTAAATTGCCTGTATTTTTATAAGAGGAGAGACGATTGTGATTCAGATCATGCATTGTGGTTCTGCTTCAAAAGATTGTCGTTTGACTTTTTGGTGCAGCCTCAGAGTAAAGCGCCTCGTTTGAGACTGTACAGATGTCTTTGCTATAGATCCAAGTGCACTTTAGTCACCGTTCCTATTGAAAGTACTTTGGGCTTGATGAGCAGTCAGTGTCCCAACAATGAACCCCCTCTCAAAGTCATCTTGATCCAAAATCAGAATCGACCGGACCTGCTCAGCATTTTTATCCCTCTGCTCACTGTTGCTGTGCTGTTTGTGGAGGTTTTTTTTTTTTTTTTTTTAATGTTTCTCCTCTTATTTATTCATGTTTTTGCTTTAATTTGTCATTCATCTGTACATTAGAGGAAACGGGAAGGAAGTGAGTTACAGTAGGCGTAGGATGGGAGGGAAAAAGCAGCAGTGATAGTGATGAAGGCAGAAGAGACGAGAGCGAGGTATTTCAGTAGGTGTGAGAAGAGAACACATCATCCCGGGAGCTCTGTGTCTTTCCAGCCCTTTAATGTCTTTAATTAAAGCCAACAGTATTATCTCCGCGCTCCCTTGGAGTGCCATTAGCAAAGCAACACTCAGCTACACAGCCAGCTCATAGAGGAGGGGAAGGGAGTGCAGAAAAAACGCCTAATGATGGGGAGAAGCAGCGTGAGAGGGATCGACCGGGGAGATGGGGGGAGTTATGGAGGGCGAAGGAACACCGGAGGTCAGGACGGACGGGGTGAGAGGAGTTATTAAGGGTGAAAGAGCGCTGGAGGCTGGGATGGACAGCGGGACACTTGGGAGGAGGATGATGTAGCGCGAAGAATGGATGCATAGATGAAGAGGATGGGAGGGAGAAGGGAGGGGAGGATGTGGAGGGGGGGATTTGTGAGATCTCAACTTCAAAAGGCCAAAGCTGGAGAGGAGACAGGCTGCCGTGGAGAAAGAATTACAGAGCTAAACGTGTGGGCTGACTGATACATGATCACATTATGCCAGCAGCTTGTTTAATCAATCTGACTTCCTCAGTCCCCGGCTACAGGGACGGGCTCTCACATGGCCCCGCAACACAGATGGCGGAGGACCGGCAGCCATAGCTGAGGCGTGGGGCTGGGGACGGAGGACGACGCCAGGGTAGTGTTTACCCAGAACCCTTCCTCACATGTTGCATTCACTAACAGTTGTGTCTGCTGCACTCGTACGAACACATTTATATCATCTGAGCTCAATAAAAAATGAATTAGAGCAGGTTTATGGTAATTATAAAGAATCATTTACACCATTACAGGAAGTCAACACCATGACGTGCACACATCAACACATGAGCTCTTTTCACATGTAAAGTGTTTTATCAGCTGCTGTGGATTAAATATGTGCAGTAGGAGCCCCCCCCTGATGAGATTATAATGACTCTGTTTATGAGCTGTTTACCACACCCCCACCCATACTAGTCATCGAATTACTTACAATATTTGAACGAATGAATATTTTTTTGTAATTATCTTTTTTTTTTTTATTTTTCAGTCAGCATTATCTTATCAGCATGTACATAACTTCTCTGTCTAAAAAGAAATATAAACAAAAAACCAAAAATATACTCATACAGGGGAGCATTGACAGAAATAGTAAAAAAATATCTATATACACAGTAACCCAAGATAAAGTAAGGGAAATAACCGTTATACTTTACATTTCATTCCTCCCTTCCAGAAACCCTTTTCCCTGTAGAAGAATAACACTGAACACCTAAAGTGTCTAACATGAACCCAGGGTTTATATGAGTCTTTATTCATGTTACTCTTATCAAGAATCAGCTCTTAATAATGTTATAGAATCAACCCAGTTTTTCCAATAACTGGTGAATTTATCTGAATCAAGTCGGACAAAGTCACCTTCTCCATCCTATAGTTGTCATAACCTCTATATAACCTCTATCCAGTCCTCCATTTTTGGTGCATCATTTTTTTTAAACACCTCCTTGTGATGGCTTTTTGTTTATTTATTTTTTTTAAAATGTTTTTTACCATGAATTTTACCATGAATTTTATGTCAGTTACGTACAAAAGCACATACATGTAAAGAACATACATTTAACACAATTTGTAACTGAAAAAGGCAGAAGCTGAGGCTTATTTCTACTTTTACTCCCATCGTTACTCCAACTCCACATCAGAATTTGCAGAACATAAAACATTAGCAAAATTTAATCTACATCCAATTTCTTAAGTCACTTAGAAATCATTGTACTTTCAAAGCCCTGGAGTATTTCACAACTTAAAGCTTTTTTTTTAAAAAAATCGAGAACGAGCTGCACAATTTCAATTTATCCTTCAATTGATTCTAAAATTTAACCCCTTGATGCCTGAATTCATTTCCAATTATGGAAAAAAAAATTCACTTGTGTTTTTGCTTTCAAGTAGATAGTATTTAGGTTGCATTTTGGAGTGCAGGGGGTTTGATGTGAATTCGCAGCAATCGGCATCAAGGGGTTAACACCAATAACAGAAACACAGCAATATTTAACATTTGTTCTGACTTTACATGTTTCAAACACAAACATCCCTCTGAACTTATAATTCCTTTTGTTACGTCCCAGCCTAGGAGTTCACCAGGACCTACATAATATGCTCAATTTGTTCACCACCAACTCCCAAGTTACAAAGAGCCAGACTGAAAACAAAACTAAATTTCACGATATTTATTATTAATCAACTAAAGGAGGGTAGGAGAGAGTAGGGCTAAAACAAACAGGAGTTCTTCAAAAGGTAAAACTAAATACTCTATTCTCAAAACAAAAATAGGGAAAACAAAATATAATATTCCAATCTAAACTTCCGGACGAAAAAACAGGAGAAAAAGTCAAACAAAAAGAGCCGCCCTCTCCTACAAATACAATACACACGATCAAAAACTTACATAAACCTCTGTATACACTATTTATAAATTCTCAAAAACGAATTCACAATGTCTGGAAGGGGAGAGGGAGAGGGAGAGGGAGAGAGAGAGAGAGAGAGAGAGAGAGAGAGAGAGAGAGAGAGAGAGAGAGAGAGAGAGAGAGAG
>JAQQZY010000003.1:32838973-32849803 GCA_030068375.1 Ostorhinchus rueppellii
GTATAGTGGGATACTTGATCAGATATCTAATTGGAAAAAAAGTTCAGTCAGATGACTTTTTTTTGCTTTAATCCCTGCATCATAGAAAAACATTTAATTACCGTACATACTTCTATTCAAAAGAATAACAGAAGCAAAAACAAATGAGTTCTCATATCGAATGGACCTGTATCTTGGTAACCAGACGGAAAAAAGGGCAATGTCATTAGGTTTGAGCCTTCAATTTTACGTCACTAAAAAAATAAATGTAATATGATTCCCGTGTTTCAAGTATTCAAGTAGACCTCAAAGATGAACTATAAGTCTGCTAAAGACCTTGGAAGATTATTATGCTTTTTTTCTGGAGTGCATTCTGCGCTTTGTGTCTGTTTTCATATTGTTGTGTTTGTTATGTGCGATATTCACTAATGCGTACAAGGACGAGTGCTTTTCTATACGTTATCATTTCGTTTGACATTGGTTTTGATGTCAGGAAGGATTGCACTGATGCAAAATAGAAATAATCTGTAGTTTTATTCAGATGTAGTAAAACTAATAGTTGCATGTTCTCCCCGTGTTTGTGGTAGTTCTCTCCGGCTACTCCGGCTTCCTCCCACCATCCAAAGACATGCACTGATAGGTTAGTTTGTTGATGAACTGGCAACTCATCCAGGATGTACCCCGCCTTTGCTCATAGGCGGCTGTAATAGGCTCCAGCACCCCCCATGACCAGAGTGAGAATAAAGCAGTTTCAGAAACTGAATGAATGAATAAAACTAATAACTTACTTGCCTGTTTTGTAAATATAAGGAATAGAACACATATTAAGATGCAGGTAGAAAAAGTAAACCATCATCAAAATAAAAATCAATCAAGTCAAGCACAATAAATTTTTTTCTGCTTGACTTTTAGTTAGCCTAAGGTCAATTTATTTCCTACTATCCATGGATACTTGCACTGTTGGATGACATTAGTCTCGCCATAACTTACAGATGGAGTAAGAGGAGGCTCTTTAATTTCATCAAAGTATAATTTCTATTGTTTTAGACAACTTTATGTCCACGAATGAGCATTTGCACTGGTTCGGAAAACTTTATTTGTCCCATACGGGCAATTCATTTGCAGCTTACCACAGACATCAGTCAACATTCAAAGTGCAGTGTGACAAACAGGACTCCGTTTACAAAGACAAGATGAGTGGAAGGCAACTACCAATAAATGCATTAAATTATTAAGTTATTCATTCACTAGATCATTAGTTTTTGCATTAGTGAGTATGGTCACAATGATGGAGGAATCCATAAATTTGATGATGTATTTGCCACTATAATGACACTAATGCACATTTATAACCAGAGTAAATAAAAGTGGTGGAAGGTAATTGACATCAGATTGAAAGCTTTTGACCTCGGAGTTAAAAATCAACCAGCCAACACATTAATCGAAAGTGGATGTTGTCTGTGCTGGCGAGACCGTCTGCTGAATGTGAGGTTGGAAACAGTGAAAACCTGACAAGTCAATAAAAAGCAAAGCAAATGCAGAATTCTTTGCCCCTTGTTAGGCACCAAATATATCTACATTTCATGAGAGAAGTAAGTGGTGAGGGTTTTCCAGGGGGATTCAAAGAGTTTAGGAGCATTTTAATGTTTTCCCTTTGCTTGTGGAAGACTTGCACATACTAATGGACCATTATGATCTTTCAAACTATTTACTGAAGTCAGAAAAGCTAGAGCAAATGATAAGCAAAAAACATACAGCTTAAACAGTAAATCTTGTGAAGGGTGTCCGCTAAGGAAGAAGTATTAGGTTTGGTTTCGGTGATCCCAAAAATGCCTCGGGTGCTGCATGTAAGCCTCAGTAGTGGTAGGAGAACCATGGTGGCACAGTTTACAGACAGTGATTTAGATGCTTTCATTTTACATGATGCTCTGTTTGTGAATATGCTGTGTTTACAGTGTGTAGTAAATAACTTGGGGGCAGAGTTGTAACTCATCAAATGGAAGCAGAAGTCAGAATATAATTTTAGACACATTAGAGAGTGATGTTAGTGTGAGGTCAGTGTTAAATAAATTAGGCTCAAAACATGCAGCCAACAGTGTTTTAAATGTGCTGCTATAATTGTAATATTTACTGTGCTCTTTAACTCTGTGAATTAAAAATGCAGCAGCTCTGACCTTTACTTCTGAAAGTAAAGACCATATTAAAGGTAAACGTCCATGTGATGGGCAGTGTTAAATGAGTCAAATTAATATCGATTGTTCAGATTTTAAACCCTTATATTCCGGGTGATTTCGCTTAAAACATCTGAAACATACCTCTCCAAATTAAAAGGACAGCTGTTCTTCAACCATTAGGAGTACAGATAAAAGAATGGGCTCTTTGTGAAGGTAAAACCATGTAATTTGTATTAAAGTGATCATTTTTTATTTTTGCTGTTTATTTGACAAGTGACAAGGTCTACACTTATAAATTTGGATTTTTCCCCCTTCACCTTGATTTTTTTTATTTATTTTTTTATTTTTTGTGAAAACAAGTGTGTTTAAAGCTGCCTTTGGTAGGTGTGGACTGACACGCACCATATTCCAACAGACCAATATCTTGGCACTTTACATTTCAAGTTTGAGAAGTTTATCTGTAAAAACGACATTTATAGAGCATTTTTTTAACTTCAACCTACAGACATCAATGAAAGCTCTTTTGGAAAGGTTTAATCCTGAGGAATCATAATATAAACACACAAAACTAATCAAAATCATTCAATCTATTTTAAAAATACACATATTTGAGCAAAAATTGATTTAAAAAAAATTCAAGACAAAATAAATAGTCAATTGTAAAATAAAGTCAAAAATGGTATTATGGTCCTAAAATACATTAAAATTGATAATAAACTCCATGTCATATATTGCCGTGTTCAGGAGCTCCTTCGCTATCCACGTGTCACTCCAGATTCTAAATACGACTTAATTTGTTGGAACAGCAAAGACTTGAGCTGAGCATGACCATGTACCTGTCTCTGACACTTGATTGGCTATTCTTCCTATCACTCACCTCTGGGACGGTTCTGACTGGCCAGGTTTGGTGTCAATCTAAAGCTAACAAGCTCATCTATCAAACTATACCAGTATTAGGGGCAGAAAAAACTACCCATATAGATCTCAGGTTGGACGAATCTTCCTGCAGTTTCTGTGCCTTTGTGGATCTTACCTGCGTTCTGGACTTAAATACTTCACTGGACTATCTTCACCAGACTGTTATGAGCAAAACGAGACCAAATTTGTCTGGATCGTTAGATGATTGATCTGATGACAGCCTTCAAAAGTCACATAAGCCAAATTTCTCACGTTTTGCTTTTCTGGAAGACAACCTTTTGTGTACGTGCTGTTGTTGTTGCACTTCAGAATGGTTTATATATTCAGAAAGATGAGACTGTTAGCTTTCATTAGATATGCTACTTGTGGGGGCCCATTAATGCAGGAACGGTGTATATTGGTGTTATTGAAATAAAATCACCAACGTCCCTGGACCAGCACGTAAGGCAAGGCTGGGAAGAGATTAATTTGCTCTGGTGTGATGAATCCTTAATTATTTATTAAGCCTTAATGGTGACATCAGATTTTTCTATCGCACACTCACACCAACCTTGCAGACGTTTATTTATGGTAATGAAGTGTACTGTCTTTTTGTTTGTTTCAGCTCTCGCGTCCTCCAGAGACGCCCCCGCTGCTCTCTGTGCTTCAGACCTGTGCGCTCCTCCTCTCAAACCGCTGATCTTACAGCCCAATGATAAGGTCACCCTGACAGAGTGGCTTAAGACTGTGTGGTCCTCAACCCTGGACAACGGTACGCACATACTGGATTCAAATGCCTAAGAACAACTATGTTAGGGATTATGTTGATTTGTGTGCTTACATTATGCCACTGCCAGGATGTCAGTGGTTCCAAATGAATATTAATACTTTACTTGTGGCTGTTTTAACTTGAATGGGGGAAAAAAAAAATAGAACGTGAATATGTTGCTGCACAAAGACTGCAACTGAGAGGATGAGAGAGAGTTTCTTCCCTCAGGCTGTCCGTTTACTCAACTCCGAGCTTTAAACTGGACATTGCACTGTTCATTGGCTCCTTTATAAATGCACCTTATAGCATACAACAGTATTCCTTCTGCTTATTTGATTTATTTATGTATATGCGTATATATTTCTGAACCTTATTTTTCTATTGTACCTTCATTTTTAAATTGAATCTTTATCTTTAAAAATTTGTTATTGAAACTGGATGCAGGTACAAAACACAATTCACTGCGCACTGTACTGTGTATAATTGTGTATGTGACAAATAAAGCTTATCTTATCTTATCTTATCTTATCTTATCTTATCTTATCTTATCTTATCTTATCTTATCTTATCTTAAAAAGATTGTACCCTTCTGGGCCTGAAAAAAGAAAGAGGAGGAAAGAGGAAGAGGAGAAATAATGCAAATAAAACAAAAAAACAAAACCAAAATAGAGGGCCCCATAATCCAGTTTTGCTTAGGCTGGCTCTGGTCAGTGCTGAGTATCTACTTTACTTGTGATCGGAATAAATTATATTAACTTTGAGACCGAGATGAATCCAACTCATTCTTGGAGCTTCCAGTTAAAAGAACATGCTAACAATTGTTACTATTGAGCACTGATAGAAGTCATATATGAACTTTGATTTAATTAGTCAAGTTCTCGTCCAGTGGAAGTCCCGCCCACTTCTATTGGGGGATTGATCTGCATCCAGACCACAGGACTCTAACATAGAACAGAACCTGACAACCTTGCAAACTGCAGTTTTTATTGATGCTTGCCACTGGATGTCAAATACGTCTTAAACTGGATTTTTTACTGCATTTGAGTGGTGCATTTAACTTGCTGAAACCTGCAGAAACCCCAGATCGTAATGAAGCCTCATGCATAGATCTGGCTGTTTGTTTTATTTTCAGCTCCCTGCAGTATACTCTCTCCGGAGCCTGAGGTATCTACTTTCATTGCATAGTGATGTACCGGGGCTGACGGAAAAGCTTTTAATAAACAGAAAAATCATGCGGGGGGAATGTAAGGACTTGCCCATTTCCTGTGAAACTCTGAAATGTTTCCCCTCACAACATCACCAGCCAACTCTGCTTCAGAGGACTGACACTTTCACCTCCTTCAGCCACTTATTTCTCCAGAAAACCCTTTCTTCCTCTAGTCATGAAACCCTATCCCCTCACTTACGCTACGGAATAACACAGTGAATGGGTCAATTTATTCATTAGCAGAAACAGAAGGATATGGGAATGTAGGCAGGTATTTGAAAGTCCATTACTGTGTCCTGTGGATGCCAAAGTACAAACCTGTTCGACACTGTGGGGCTTTGTGGAAAATGTCAGCTATTAAACCTAACCAGAAAAGCTATTTGAGTCTGAAAGCATTACGCACTCATTTCATCGTAGGCAACGCTGAGTGGCTTTTTTTCACTTTATCTATTGTTCTGACATCCTTAAATGTGCTCTTGTAACTGATCTTACTCTTTTATGTTTTACTTGAAGAAAAAAATATAATAAAATCCAACAAAAGACAAAATATAGATGTCTTTAGTGAAGTGTCTTGACAATATGTGTGATACTTTTAAGCTAATTTTCCTTTTAACACTGCTTTCCATAGCTGAGTGATAGACTGAATTTCACTTAACTCTTCATTTGGCACACTTCCGGGCCTGATGCGAGACCCCTAGCCTGTGTTTACTTATATTACTTGACAATCTGTCCTTCCAACTAAATGCACTTGAATGCGTGACACGTCGTATTTACCACTTCAGAAGTCTCAACTCTGAGCTTACCAGGATGACTTGAAGGCAGCATTAAACCAGGCAACATGAAAGAGATCAACTCTCTAGAAAAATACTACAAAAACTACCAAAAAAAAAAAAACCTGGCGCAGTACATTTCCGTTGCTGCAGTGCAGTGCATCTGAAATGTGGCATTTACTGTATCTTCACTGCAGTTCTCCGGTCTCGTTGTGCTCGAATTGACAGGAATAGACGAAATGAAAACATCGTTGTTGTCCACCCACATGTGTAGCTTGAAGGATCACCAAACATAAAGTGAGCTGGCCTCTGGAGCTCCATCCCAGCCCGCTGCCAAGCTACTTGAGTTGCGTTCCCACTCTCACAAATTCCAAAATGTCCACTCTGCTTTGTATGTTTTTGCTGGAAGTCAAAAGTCTGTGTGTTATGTATCTACAACTTGGCTACAAAACACTGAGAACTTGTTTGCAAGCTGTTTAGAGAGCTGTGATGGATGCGTTGTGGTCGTTTTTGGAGCTACATAAAGACAGATAGTTTGGAAAACAGCTGAGATGCAACAAGAGGGCCAACGCGAGAGTGTTTTTGGAGACTGCTCTAAAGTTCTGTCATATCCAAGTCAATGGTGGTAGATAAAGATGTTGCTATAGTAATGTGGGGTGTACAGCAGGCCTGTGAAACCAAGGTCAAGTCTTTAGCAAATATTTCAGAGCAATCTACTGAGATGTTTGCTCTCCACAAATAACTATATCTTCTTCATTTGAACCCGTGACAGATGCAACAGTGGAATGTATCATGTAGTTTTATTGGACTTAAGTATAGATTTTCAACTTTATACAAGATCTCTGAGTTCTGGTAGAGTTTCAGACTGTCTTCCACTTCCAGTTATTGTAGATCATTCCTTTATTGGACAGGGGTAGGTGTTTGTTTACCGGCTCTACTAGTTTCAGCTTCCTATAGCCTTCGTCAGAAATTTCATGCGCCTATAAGACGTGTCACAGCAACATCATTGGGATGTTTTTGATGAAGAGCACAGAAAGTACTAGTAAACTAGTAAAGCAGGTAAACAAACAACCACCCCTGTCTGATACATGAATGAGTCACAATAATGTTCAGACATGGCACTCATGGTGTGGACTCAAATGCACGAGACAACAGTCTGAAGATGATTTTGAGATACTTTAATGGTCAAACGATTAAAAAAAATACAAAGTACAAAAACAGGAAAACAAAGGGAGGGAGTCAAAGTGCTCAACTTCAAAATTCAAAATGATAACCAAGAGACAGCCCACCTGCACTATAAAATACAGAAACCATGACAAGGAAAGCAGAAACAAGACCACAAGATTCAAGGACTAGAAGGTTTTCATTTCAGTAACAAGGAAGATGCACTGACAACAGACAAAAAGGGGAAGAGGAGAATAAATAAGGAGAGCAGGGATCACAGTCAGGTGGGTAATCACCAGAAGTGGACAATCCCAGCTCCACAGAGTAAAAGTCCTGCCATGTATTTGTTCCAACTACTCCCTGAACCAGCCCATTTTGATGAACACAACTCCTCATCCAGGTAGATGAAGGGATCATGAGTGGAATCACCTGTGTTCAGTGAACAGGTAGAACCAATACATGGCAGGACCTTTCCTCTATGGAGCTGGGATTGTCCACCTCTGGTAATCACAGAAGAAACACCAGGTTCAGACAAAGACAAGTCAGACAGTGTAGACAAGACAGGAAGCTAAACCCCTTCACCAAAATAAAATAGGAAAAGACAAAACCAAAAAACCCCTAAACAAACTTAACGCAAACACTACACATGACAAATAAGATCTCAGAAGTATGTACTAATGTTTTATTCCACAACAGTCATCCAATGATAATCTTTATTTATACAGCACCTGTAAAAACGGCAATTTATAAAGTTCAGGACATGAAAAGATGAAAACTAAAATTGAAAAAAAAACAAAAACATTTTCGTTAAATGAAATAAATAAAAATGATTCTTAAAAGAAAACATGATAACTAACTGAAACTGTGCTTACAAAACTAAAACACACAACAATTATGGATGAAATTCCTTTAGTTTTCGTCTATGTCACAGTGAGATTTACATGAAACTGATTTATTTCACTCGAGCAATTTCAGATTTCGGCACTTCACGGTCCGTCACTAGTGGTTTAGAGTTGGCTTTTCATTTCCACTCTACCGGCTACATGGAGACGAAAGTTTGGTGAAAACAGCAGAGTTCTGGATGAGATTTGCTTGAATATAACAGCAAGGAAGTTAAAAGATATATTTAGAAAAAATGAATTCTAATAAAAACAAGCAAACCTGCTCTAAAACTCATTAAAAGTAACTGAATTAGAGAAAAAAAGTCTAAACTAAATACAATTTTTAAAAAATGAAAAATTCAAAACTATCATAACCTTGCTTCAGGAGCTGTCAAGTTAAACAGCACCACCTATTAACTGAACTAAAATGAACAAAGCTTAGACCAGAACAGGACCAATGGTTCTGTAGCTCATGTTCTATCAACGGTCTGCCAGTAGAAGTGGGCGGTCCTTCAACTGGAGGATAACGCAACAAATTAAATGAAAGTCTATATGCAGTCGTGGAAAATATTATTAGACCATCAAAAGTCCTCCAAATGTTAGATGTGGATGTTTCCATGGTAACTACGGAGCCTCTGAACATCCAAATAGATCACATGTGATGACCATGAAAAGATCAGAAACCCCATTTTACTTCAATTATTTCCATTTATTGACAGAATTAGTGGTTTAAAAGTTATTATGCTATTATTATTCTAGATCAGCTGATGTTTTTGGTCCCCGGCGGTGGGTTAAGTCTCTGAGGGTTAAATAAACACTTGAAAAACCCTCTTTGAGTCGATGAAAAATGCAGCGTTGCTAAGTGAAAACCTGCTTTTCTGTGCTTATGAAAAGTTGAAGTACGAGGTTCTTTTAGGACTGTGATGATACAAACATACGACCATTTTATACAACATAATGTCAGACTGAGATTCAACTAACAACAGCATATAAAGAGGTTCAAATCAGGTCGAGCTTGGATATCTACAGCAGGGACATGAAAAATGCAGCAGTGTAAAGTAATAAAACACTGATTGGACCATGTTTCTGCACAATGATGACTTTTACTGTTTTACTTGAAGTGCATTTTGCTGATAAGAGCTACTAATGTGTCCAAGTATGCATTTTTATAGAGTGGTATGAGTACATTTAAAGTCTGAAAACTTCTTCCACTACTGGATATCTGAGCTCTAATGGGAAATTAGTTCTTATTAGTTTCACTACATGAGCTTTATGTTCATCTTGTTGAAATTTAACCCATAAAGACCCAAAGAGCCACTGGTGATCAAAAGCGTCCACTGATCGAAACTGTTTAATACCTGTTGATCCACTAATCCTGTCAATATATGTGCATAATTGAAGTTAAATGCAGTTCTTCATCCTTTCATGGTCATCAGATATGACCCATTTGGACGTTCAGAGGCACTGCAGTTACCATGGAAACATCATCGTCTTCTACAGCAATGATTCACCAGTAAAAGTCAATGTAAATGAATGAAAATGACCCCCAGTTTACACAGACTCCTGGCTGAATTTGAACAGTATATTTGCAGTATGAAGCTTATAGACTCACCCAGATGTGTTAAGACTGTCAAATTATGTGAACTTTTTTTTTTTTTTTAAAGAGAACTAATGTCCAAGAATCCCTGTATATGTACCTTTTTGTTTTTGTTTATATGCAAGATTGATGTAAGTTCATGTGGCCTTGTCACTTGTATGTTTGACATTTATTAACTTTAATATTTGAAAAAAAAAAAGAAAAAAAACTGTAAGTCATGTTGATTGATAATTGACAGTGGTTGGAGATGCTTGTTTTTATGTTCACTTAAGGATATATTTTGGTGGAAAAGTCACTTTTTCCTCAGTTTTCAGTAACCTTTAAATTTACTCTGAGGTTTATGCACATCTACATACTTAGTACATTAATATAATACCTGATTTTCACACAAAAATGCCAAATACAGAGGATAATATTGTATTATAAGGCGATTAATCCCATAGGAAAGGTTAAATATAGAGAACAATTCATTTGGAACCATCATAAATATACTTCTGGGTCTTGTAGATGTGTGAGCTTTAGCTGAAGTTCCTCACTGATTCACCAGTAAAACCTGTGGTTGGATCAGTGACAGTGGATGGACACACTGGGTTTATGTTCAGTTGGTGATATTTTTGTTGAAAAAATAACTTTTTCTTCAGTTTTCTGTGTTTCTGATTGAATAACCTTTGAATTCACAACAAAAATCAAAATCTTAGTAAGTGTATTTTGTCATTTCCAGTCCAAATATCTCATCACACTTAGAATAAGACAGAATCACCTAAAGAGTAACTTTTCAGTGAGATATAAAAGTTATTATTACAATAGATCTGGAAAATCTTATTCCAGGAAATCTTACCAAGAAAATTTCCACTTGTTCTATTGGCAGATTTATTATTATTATTTTTTGCTTAATTCAAGATTTTTTTTTTTTTTTTTTTTGCTTAATTCAAGCAAAAAATCTGCCAATGGAACAAGTGAAAATGTTCTTGGTAAGATTTTTTT
Source organism: Ostorhinchus rueppellii (assembly GCA_030068375.1). NCBI lineage: Eukaryota > Metazoa > Chordata > Actinopteri > Kurtiformes > Apogonidae > Ostorhinchus > Ostorhinchus rueppellii. The sequence continues at coordinate 32,849,396 of JAQQZY010000003.1, forward strand.
AAAATAAGATTTTCCACATCTATTATCTAAAAATCAGTTCTTATATCTCAATGAAAAGTTACTCTTAAGCTGCTTTTGTCTTATTTTAAGTGCGATCAGATATTTGGACTAGAAATGATAAAAAGTACACTTGGTCAGATTTAGATTTTTTCAGCGTTTACTCTGAGTTTTAATGAACATTTACATAATCAGTAAATAAAATATTTAAAAAAATATATGATTTTCACTGATTAAATGCAAAATACAGAAGATAATATGATAATAAATGATGATAAATCACATAAGAAACGTTACATATTCAGATAAAGAGAACAGTCACTAAAGTGTGGACTTTGCATGTTCTCCCCGTGTCTGCGTGGGTTTTCTCCGGGTACTCTGGCTCCTCCCACAATCCAAAGACATGCACTG
>JAQQZY010000003.1:32897839-32910590 GCA_030068375.1 Ostorhinchus rueppellii
TTTGAGTTATTTTGTACACAGACAGACAAACAGACAGACAAACGCCGGCAAAAACATAACCTCCTTGGCGGAGGTAATTACAAACTTTCAGCAGAATGGGGAAGTCTAGTGTCAGAACACTAGCCTGGCAGGTCAAACTCTACATCAGGGGTGTCAAACTCCTTTTAGTTCAGGGGCCACATTCAGCTAAATTTGATCTGCAGTGAGCCGGACCAATGAAATAAGAACAATACATAAATAATATCAACTCTAAACTTTTCTTTATGTTTTACAGTGAAAAAAGTAAAATTACATTATGAAAATGTTTACATCTACAAACTATCCTTCTAATATCAATAACATGAATAAACTGAAAAAAAGGGTAATTTTAACACTATTGTGCTTTAGTTTATCATTTCCACATGTACATAATAAATTAAAAATCACAAAACATTTAGTAACAGGTGGAATATTATTAATATTGCACAGAATTAAGACATTTCTTTTTGTTCATATTTGTTCAGCTTATTCAGATGTTTTTTTTTTTATTTTGGTGAAATTATACTTGTTTTAGTGTAAATACATGGAAAACACTTGCAAAGAGAAAAATTTGGAGTTGAGTATTTATTGGTTATAATGAGATTGAATTGATCTGAATGTGGAACCTGAACCAGAACAATTGTTAATATCTTAGTGTAATTTATGCATTTCACAAATTTGTCCCAGGGGCTGGACTGGACCCTTTGGTGGGCCGGATTTGGCCCCCGGGCTGCATGTTTGACACCTGGGCTCTGCATGAACTGTATAGTCTGGAATGGGACCTTTGACAGAGCTGAAGCCTGTGGGTGGATTCAACCGTTGTCATTTAAACGTTCCTGCACGTAATAGGCCAGTTCTATGACCAATCAGAGCCGGTGGGTTTTCAGTAAGCCCCATCCTTTTAGCTACAAGCAGAGGCAGCTGGTATATCAGACTTTTACCGCAGCTGCTTGGCAAAACAGCAAATCCATCCTTCTTTAAAACGGATGACTTGAGTGCTTCTTTCTGCTCAACTTTTAAAGAAAAGCCCAAGTCTAACTCTTCCAAAATTGACAAAGCTGATTCAAACAAGCACAGTTCATTAGCCACATCTGTCTGTTGCTCTCTATGGTTGTTCTGCTATCTCGCCCTCGCACACCCCTGTCGTCATCGTGCAAAGCCCGCCCCAACAACTCACTACACAGATGGACTGTTTTGATTGGTCCGACATACCCTGTGTCGGAGCTGGGATTGTCTCCTACCATGTGATGCTGGACCACAAGCTAGGCAGGAATATTTTCTGCCGCTAGGTGGTCTAGATTTCTAGGCTACCAGAACACACTTATTTCTACCAAAACCACCAAAGCATCAAATCTATGTATCAGTCACTGAATAAATTATGAAGCTCATTATTTCCACTCATCTGTATTATGGCATCATCAAGCTTTCTTCTTCAAACAAAAACTGTAAAATCTCATGAAGGGTAAGATTGGAAACCTGAATGAGATTGAATCATTAAAACTGATGCATTGGTCTATGGTCAAATATGGAAACTAGTCAGGGCTTTCGTTTATGCTTTTATTTTGCCTAAAGCAGTATTGTAACAAGATGGATGGATCAAACAGTGAGTTGGAACAGATGATGTGAATCTTAAACAAAGGAAGACAATAACTTTATTGTCAGAACAATTCCATACATACTTAAGAATCTTCAAATCACGATAACATATAATACAACTTACTCAAATATGCATCTATATCCAGTCAGTGGAGTTAGGTCTTTGTCTGTCAGGCCACATGCTCCCTAACAAACAAAGGAAAGGGGACGTGCTCGGCCTGATCCTTCCTTAAGTGGTTGGGCTTGGCCTGGTAGGTGTGGTAGGTTTGGTGCGAATTGGCAGTGACGCTTCTGTCAGTCTGTGGCTACAGAAGTAGTTTACCACCACCAGAGGGAGAATGTGAGAGCGAATGAAAAATGGATCGATAATGTGAAGCGCTTTGAGTGTCGAGAAAAGCGCATTATTGTGATAAATGTCTGGAAGCCAATGGACACCACTTTGAGCACCTGTTGTGACGTCTGAAAATCTTTGGTATTGAAATATTTATGCAAGTTTTTCTTTCCCTGATGTGTGTATCCATTATTTTGGCTGACTCTGGACTAATACGTTGAGTAACCAGCCCTTTACTGGTCAGTCGTAATCTGAAGTTTCGACAGAATATTCAAAGTACCCAGTGCAGGGTCCCGCTCAGTAAGAGGATGACTTGAACATATTGTATTGATGTGCAGCTTTCCCATGCCAAGTAAAGACACAAAGCACAAAATAAGCTGAAGTTTCACTGTTCTGAAGTGACTTCCTCGTGTAATTTGCTTGTTAAATTGTGACTAATGACAGCAACAAACCTGCCTAATGCTGAAAGTGACCCAGCCTTTCGAAAAACAATGACCGAAAAGGTGCTCCTGATTTAGTAAGTGACGGCTCAGTGAAGGACACCTTCTCTGCATCTGCCTTTTCTGTTGGTTTTATGTTCTTACTTTAGTTACTCTAGTAAAACTTTCAAAATAACACATCCATTTCACTTAAATTCAACGTAGAATAAATCGACACTGATGCCATTTACCCCTTCAGTCAACAACCATGCACGGTTTTCTTCATGTGATGGACGAAGACGACAAAAAAACTGCTTGATTCAGTGAAAATTTCATATCTACAAATGACCAGATGGAAACGTTGACAGGAGCGCTGATCTGTGCAGTTTCAGCAGTATGGAATTTTCGAACCGTTGGAGTAACCACGTGTAAAATATCACTTCAGTGCAGAGCAACGAGGTCAGACGAAGAAGCCCCTGATGTTGATGCTGACGTTACCATGGGCAACCAGCGCCAAACCACTCACCGAGTCAGTGTATCTGTGACAAATGAACACATTCAGTCATTGAATGGATTTCAATGGACTGCACTTGAATTTTGGAGGTCGAGAGGTAGAGTTCATACAGTAAATATTTATTTTACTCCAGTATGTGATTCATTTAGAAGAATTATGCAGGGCTTGAAATTATTATTATTATTAATGATGCACTTTTTTGCTTTATTGCTTGACATTCTCGCTTAAAAGATCATCGTCCCCTACCCTAAATAACTACAGAGACATTGTGGAAGAAATTCACAACATGAGTCGCTTTTCCATTGACCCTTAAATATCAGGAATATAACTTCCGCATGAAAATGTACTTAATGGGAAAAAAATGACAATTTCGCTAAAAAACCCACAAATTTAATTTTTTGATTAAAAGTTTTTGCACTGGCAAGAGGTGGATTTTTGGGCATTGCGAAATTGGTATATTACGCAAAACTGCAATGGAAAGACCATTTTCCCCCAAATAGAGTCATGAGGGGGCGGGGCCTGAGATGGCTCATGTGTATTTAAAGGGCCAGCGCTCCAAACCACCTTTCTGGTGTCATTACTCAGAAATAGGGTTGAAGATGGACCTGTGGAGGTGAATGAATGAAGAATTCAGACCCAAACAGAGCATTTACAGTTTATGCAGAGCACAGGGACATGTTGGAAAATGAAGAATTCCATTTAAAAAAGTAAAATATCACTGCTTTAACTGCATACAATGAAAAAAACATTTCACCTTTTGGAAGCAGCAGATGTGTTGAATTATTGAAGAACAGTGAAAGATGGATGTACAGTTCAATCTTTAAAAAAAGCAACACTTTGTCAGGAAGTTTAAGTGTCCATTTATTGAAGGCAGGAAGCCACGCTGCAGCGGTTACTATTATTTCAGGTTTGTCGACAGTGTGTCTGCACGCCCTGCAACATAATCCCAATATATCACAGTCCTCGTATCAAACATCTCAGATTGTTAATAATAATTTTGTTTTTAATTTACCAGAGGGCTAACATGGATTAAATGTCCACCTCTGTACACACACACACACTTGTTACTCTGCAGGGCTTTAGCCGCCATTGATCGTGGTGTTGTTGATATTCACCACCACGCCGGCAGCTTCGATATAGTCGCTGTAGCTTATTGGCAGGAGGAAGGGGGGCAGGGCTGGTGAGGCGGCTGCGGAACATGGTGAGAATGACCCAGGCCGAAAGAAGAAAAGTAAAAATGAGCACGGTATAAATGGAGGGAGAACGTTTCTTGTGCTCTACCGTTAAAAAAAAAAAAAAAAAAAGAAAAGCCTTGGTGGGAATGATTACTGGTGAAAGCTAAATTGGCAATCTGCCCTTTCTTGTCTTTCCGTGGCTCCAGTTTGCCAAGGCCAGTCTTTTTCCCGGCTGCTTCTCCGTCTCTCACATGCCTCCATCTACCTTTTCCTGATAATCACATTTAATCTCCTTCACTCTTCCCTCTTTTCTTCTTCTTTCACTCCTGTCTCTTTATGTTTCTTTGTCAGTTCTATTCTTTTGTTTTTCCTCATGAAAGCTGATCTTTTCTAATTCTAAACAGTGTGCAGTGGATGAAACGGAGCTTTTGGAAAATGATCTGATCAGTGGTTTTGCCTGAAGACTTTCACCTCAGCCTCTAAATATATCGTCCCGGGCCTTAACCACGTCGTACACACTGCCCGCTCCCACATATTTTAGCTTTGACTACAGGAGTTTACGCATTCGCTCAATAAATGACCAACATTTTTCCGTCCGTAGTTGGATTCATTTTTCTCCTGATGATGAATTGAACCGCTGCGTAAAATCTTCTTTATCGTGTCCTAAAGGTTCTCAAAGGGCTTCAGGTCTGTCCAATCCATGCATGGAAATGATGTCTCATGGTCCCTGAACCAATTTCAACTTGATGACTCCTGCTTTTATCCAGTTTTCTTCCTCTCTACAAACTGATGGTGGTTTAAGAAATGAGAACCTACTTATACTAGAACTACTGCAGCAGCGAAAGGGTCGAAGAACATGTTAGAACTGAAACATGGTCAACACTGCAGCAATTATCCAGTAGGAGACCTATACCTGTTTATGGAGTTACATCCAAGTGGAGACACGGGTGTGCGACATGACGATAGGGCTGTGCAATTAATGGGATTTTGATCACAATTTTGATTTTGTTGTCAAATGATCGCAAAACTCATAATCACGTTGAAACGATTTATTTTCCGTTGATCTTTACACAATTTCTGAGAGACGCGCATGTGCAGTACATTCCATTCTGTTTCAAAACAGCTGTAAAGTACATATTTGTAGCCAAAATGTATTTTCAATTTGAATGTTTTGCATAAAGAATCGATAACAGTGTTTTTTGAGAGAGAGAAAAATGCTGAATAAATGCATTATGAAACTCAAAATTAATTATTTGATTAATAGTGATTTCAATATTGACCAAAATGATGATTATTGATTTTTTTTTTTTTTTTTTTTTTCTTTTTTTTTTCCCCCATAAACGAGCAGCATGATGATATTAGATCAGGAAGGATTAGAATATATCAGAAAAAATGCGAGCCCACCAGAGTAACCACCTGAGATTCAATCAGAGACACAAAGCAGGTAACATCTAAAAACTAGACCTCGTCTGAACAAATGAAAAAAGCGAAATATAAATAAGGCTACGTTCACACAGCAGGTCTTAATGCACAATCCTGACTTTTTTTTAGGAGTGCGTTTTTTTTTTTTTTTTTTTTTTTTTTTTTTTTTTTTCTGTGCTCGTTCATATTACAAATTAAATGCGACTTCTATCAGTTCTGAGTATGAACTGAATGCGACACTGAAGTGACCCGCATGTGCAGAAGAGGCCCTGACATCATACGGGACCATGTAGCGCGCACTGTGTATAAAGAAGTGAATATGGAGGGATCTGGTATCGGCGTGTGTGTGTGTGGCACTGATAGTTTGTCTAAAACTAAAGTCAGCACCAGTCAAATAATTTTAAGTGTTAGATTAAAAAAGAGCAGAGGCAGGTTTATTACTGTGGCTGCTACGTCTGTAAAACGGAGTATTTGAATGTGGAGTCAGAGTCAGGAGTGGTCGGACAGTGAAGTTAGCAGCTTCACTGACACACACTTTGTTCAGAATTTTCCAATGACAAGAAAAACATTTAAATATATCTGTGACCACCTCTCCGTAACACTCTCATGATAAGACACTCATCTCCTGTGATTTCAATGACGTAAAGGTCAGATAAATGTGACCTGGCCATTCAGACTGATGTTGCATTGCAAAATATCCGATATGTCAGATTTAGGACCACATATGAAAGTGGCCTGGGTCGGATTTAAAAAAATCCGATCTGTGCTGTTCAGACTGTCTTTAAAAGGTCAGATCCAGGTCAAATGGAGGCAAAAAGTCGGATTAGCGCCACATTGGGCTGCAGTCTGAATGTAGCCTATTTTGCGCAGATGTGATTCGGATATCGGATGGCAACAGTACGAACCTGTTCAACCACCTGAAGTAAGAGCATCCCAAAAAGTACGAAAAAACACCAGCCCCAGCAGAGTTAAACAAAAGCAAACGGCTCGAACACAAGGATTTAGTAAAGGGACTCTTTTTTTTTTTTTTTTTTTTTTTTTTTTTAAACAATATCTTTATTGAACTTTTCATGAGACAATAATCAACAATATGCTCAACAAAAGCAAACAATAAGCAACATTTTCCCCTAAATAAATAAATGAATGAAAGCATAAATAAATAAATAAAAAAAATAAAATAAATTTAGTAAAATAAGCATAAATAAGCAGTATGCAGCTCCATATGTCAGCACCATCGTCAAAATTAATTGGTCTCATAACATCTGAGAAACTCAATTAAAAGTGACCATATTTTCACAAACACCCCACCCCTTCCTCTGACAATATAAGGGAAGAGGAAAAGGTAACAGAAACAGGGACTTTTTACTTGCAAAAGATAAGATTCTCTTAAAAATAGTCGAAAACGAGGGTTCAACAGACGAGCTGCCCAAACCTACATACGTCAACTCTCCTTTGTACTAATATTGAATCTGTGACTTTTGTTTTTTTTGTTTTTTTTCCTCCCATCCTGTGCTTGTGATTTGTACTTTTTAAAAATCACGATATATTTTTGCCATATCGCCCACTCCTAAGTGGAGTTATTTATTTTTTTTTATTTATTTTTTTTTTTCCAGGCTGTCAATGTGTTATTAAGTTGTTGTTTTTTTTTTGTCACAGATGAGTAATCTCAGCAGCAGATGGTCTGACTGTGAACTTTGTGACTCATTTACAGAAAAGTAGTGAAGACAGAAATGAACAGTCTCAATCATGGTGAGTATCAGGAAGACTATTAATGCGCGGGCAGCCTGTCATGGTCTGTTTTTGCTTCGCCACAGTCTGATGATGAACTGTGGTGAAGAACGTCTCGTGTGTCTGTGTCACAAATGATGTAAATTAATTTGGGGAGGAATTTGTAACATAATAATAAATGCAAAATAGAGCGAGTCATACAAAGTAAATATTATAAAATACACATGTGTACAGGCCTGTGCACAAAACGCACAACTGAAGCAGACCCTGAACCAGCAGCCTCTGAAGCCATGAAGCATGAAGCTGAAGTCATGAGAGAATGTTAACCCTGTAGAAAAAAAAAAAAAAGCTTGATTTTGGACGTAAAGATAGTCTATAAACAGGAAAACTATTGGGTCCGACCCAGAGTTTTTGATGGGAGTAAATTTACTCATCTAATTTGCATATTATGACGCCACATGATGGCGGCCATATTGGATTGTGTAACCTTTTTTGTAAAATTTTACTTCCATGGAGGTTTTCTTGTGTTTTTGCTTTTTCTTCTTATCCTTAAAATAAATGAACTTAAACATCAGTAGAAAGTAAAATGCAGTACATTTTAGTATATTTTTTTATCCAAACAGCAGAGTAACCAAATCTGTCAAAACTAAAACTAAATAAACTCGACTTATTCACTAAACTGACTCAGGACCACACATTTAAACTATTTTCTTCTTCACTATGAATAGAAACACACCCTGAAATGGGGTTAGGATTGAACAGGCACATCTGTTGGTGGGAGGTGGAAATAAGATTTGGAAACTATCTGGGACTATTATGGTCTGTTTCAGTTAGTTATGTTGCTTGTGGTAGTGTTGTGACTTTGGTGCTGAAAGGGTTAACAACAGTTTTACTTTTATTTGTGAAGTAATTTCTTAATACTCTGCACTCTTAATTTTGTTGTACATATATATAATGACAATAAAGACATTCTATCTCCTATTTTGTATTGTTTTTCAGTTTTTTGCTGCTAAATTGAACTGAGCTGCTGAACTGATTTTCATTGTTTGTGTGACAGTGATGATGATCTGTTCGACTGTATCTGCTCTAATTTTTTGGACAAAAAAAAAATAATAATAATACTCAACACTATTTCCACAGACAAATGTGACGTGAAATAAGGTCTCATGAATAGGTGTGAGTCTGGGGTAAATGCCACAGAAACGCGTCCGTTCTTACATTAGTTCTAACTCGCACCGAACATCCATTTTCTTACAGGATGAAAAATATCTTCAGAAGTGATAACTTGGTGGAGCAAAAAGACAACACTGACAGAATGTAATAAATCCATGAGATGAAGCAGTGCAGCAAAACGGCACGTCCAGACAGAGGTGGAAGTTGAAAATGGGACTGAGTCACTTTGTCGTCAAATGAATACTTTTTTTTTTTCCCAACAAATACAGTTGCAGAAAAAGTTATTTGACCACCCTTGTTTTCTTTAATTTCTGGTTCATTTTAATGTCTGGTCCAACTAAAGGGCCATTTGTTTAGACAAATATAATGAGAACAACAAAAATATCTCATAGTAGTTTAATTTCAGAGCTGATATCTCCATTTAACATGTTTTCTTGATTTAAAAACCAAAATCGCTTCAGTTCTTCCATCAGTATCTGTGGCATTGAACTGACAAAAACAGTGCTTTTACACATTCCATGCTTTCTTTTCTGTCTTAGTCACATGATACACACAGGAGTTGAGACTGTGTGTATCATGTATGTAATAACTATTGTTTTTGAGGACTTTAGATGGTGTAACAATGTTTTCTGCAACTTTATGTGTGTCCTTTTTTTAATTATTACACATCAGTTGCCAGATTCAATGAAACTGACACCACAGCGCTCTGTGTTGCTTTTTGCACTTTTTCTTCATATTTTCCTTTTTTTTTTTTTTTTTTTTTTTTAATTGACTTAATGATGCGTGGAAAATTAGTGTTATTACATTGACACCGTATTGTTCCATCAATATTCTGCACCGCATGTTGGTACCTGTGATCTACATCTAGTCATGGTTTCATGTGTTTTATGTTGAACCACAGTTTCAGATTTTTTTGTGGGAGGAACCTGAAAAACCAGCTGAGACTTTACAGGACTGTATTTACGGGGTTCCTGAGGGGCCTTTAAAAAGTGTTGAATGTATTCATCTGTATTTAACACTTTAAAGTAGAGAGTATGCATGTGATGTCACAGCTAGTGGAAGTCACCATGGTTACGCCCGCTGAGCGGCACAAAGAGGGAAAAGAGTGACAGCTTTGACGTCAATCATAGTTTTAAGCAGCGAGCCATGCAGCTGCAATTTGCATGGACAATTTTTGAGGAACACAGCCAAAAAACCAGTGCACACCTTGGCCAAAGCTGTGTTAAATATCTATATAATTGTGTATCACTTTTTTAATTCATAATTTTGGCTAAATGCTTTTTTTCCCCGCAAAAGTAAAGCAAAAGATCTCAACTACTCGACGAGCAACTGACTTCTGGTTCAACTTTCGCCAAGAAACACACGATCTGATTGGTCAATTGATGTACTATTTGAAAGGAGGCTTCTGATTGGCCTGAAAGTTGATACCCCGCCCCACAACCATCTCCTGCTCCGCTGGTTGGCCGCCAGAAGAACAAGTGCACACCCTGATTTTTTTTTTTTTTTTTTTGCACACCAAAACTCTGATTTCTGCCTAAAACTATGGCGTCAATAGCATCTAAACTCAAGAAAAATATTTAATAAAAATAGGAAGAGATTTTGTGCGATTGAATGTACAGGTTTGTAAAGCAGTCGCAGCTACGGTTTTACAGACGTCCAGTCCAGTTGTCCTTAATTTAACTTCATATTCCACATTTTCCCGCCCTCACTGCGTTCACTGCTCCACTCCGTCATGTTGAGCATGGTTGGATTTGCCCCTCAGTCTGACTTAGAGGGGTGTGGCCTGGGTGGGAGTGGCATAAATCCATAAATTCTCTTTAAAATCAGTTTGATGTTGTAGGTCTTATGTTATGTCGCCATAAACTCGTGCTCTGTATTGTGTTAAAATGTCCAAGCTGCAAACAAAGTAACATTATTACCATTTATACTGAAATTAGGAACCTATTATTATTATTATTATTTGGTGAGAAATGACTTGAACAATTAGAATCGAGGCATTGGAGTAAATAAATACCAGTATGGTGATGAAATCAGCTGTGGAATGGACATTATTGTTCTAAGTAATCTTAAAGTCCCCACTTGTAACTTTTAGGAGCCCTGCATTTCCTCGGACTGAATGTTGACTGATGCCCAGTTGTTTTTTAATTAAATCGCTTTCTCTTTGTTCTATTTTATCTGTTTTTTTTATCATCCCGTGTGTGTTTGTTGACCGAGAGCTTAACCATCCTGCCTGATAACGCTGCTGCAGACACGCTCCTGTTAAAATAACTACGGTCACTGTTATTTGGCTTTGTTTTTCTAATTTGTTGCGCTGTTGCCGTCTGCTCTTCCAGCTCCTCGTTTCATTTCCTCCCCCTCTCCTGCTCTTTCACCTGTTTTCCTCTCTCATATTCTCTGTGTTACTGAGGTTTAATCCTATGCTATGAATCTGCCTCTTTTTTTCCCTCCTCCTCTGTTTTCTTTCAGTGCTTCTTTGTGAACTTATTCTATCAGTATGACCTCAGTCCTGTAGTGCCGGCCCGGTTAAGTCATGTTTATTTCAGTGGTTGTCTGTAGCGCTGACCTTTGACCCCTTACCTCACACCTCTGTCTCTCTTCATTCCTCTTCCTCCTTCCTCTTAAGCCACTCCTTATCTCTGATGTACTTCATGGTCTTGGTCTTTCTGCTCGGTCTCATTGCCTTCATTTTTTTTTTTTTTTCTCTTTAGCCTGAAAAGCAGTGTCTCCTCCCACAGGGTGATGAGGTTTAAAAAAAGAAAAATGAAAACGCGTTATTTTCGCGTGATAGTCAATTATGAGTAACCTTCTTCTTCTTTGCTAATTCATAACCATAGTTCCTTTGCAAATAACAAAAAAATAAAACAAAAACCACAATAGAATTACAACACAATAAAAGGTCAAACAGATATTTTTTTTATGTTACGCATTAGTTTTAATGGTAACAATGCACATTAATGAACATCTGTATTGAAAAACATTAGATGTAAACATGCTAGATTATGGCTAATTTGCATCTGTTGTTTCTTTGCAAATTAAAAAAAAAACACAATAGAAAAAAAACACACAATCCAAGGTCAAAATGACATTTTTTGTTGTTTAGCAAATTATTTAATTGCAACAATGCACATTAATGAACATTTGTATTGGACATTAGATGTAAATATGCAAGATTAAAGCTAGCATGCTAAACCACAACCGTATTCTCTTTGAACCTTTTGAATGTGTTGTAATTCTTTTGTGTTTTTGTTGTTGTTTACAGAGTTAAAAATTATCAGTATTAGTCTTGGCTCACTTTTAATCCTGTTCAAGTTTTTTTTTTTTTTTTTTTTTTTTTTACCTGTATTCATTGCAGTGGCATACATTTGCAAAGAATATAAAAAAGCCTGAACTATATGAAGCAATAAAACTGCCAACTATGACATAATATTAAAAAAAATGGGTGTAATTCTCCAGATCTGCACGTTTGATGATGTAGTTTCACTGGTGTGTGTCAGTATTTTACATCCAGTCTTCCAGCTCGTCTTTGTGCTGCAAAAATCCCCCTAAATGTTAAAAAAGAAATGCATGAAGAAATATTTTCAAAGTCTTTTGTGAGATGTTGCCTGAAGACACAGCGTTTTTTCCCTTTTCCTTTTCAAAAACAATTTGAAGGAGCTATACTCTTAAAGTGCAGCCTGTGCTCAGATGTTGTCAGATGATTGATGCCTGATAGAACAGAAAGAAGCAAATCCTCTTATTTAAGGATCAGCGGCTTCACGTTTCCAAAATGTTTGGCATTTGTTTGATATTTTTGCACTTGACAAACCCGTTCTTTGGCAGATAGTGTTCTCTTCTGTCTAGTGTCCATGTTCGGTGTCATTAGGTGAGCGGTGAACGGGTTCAGGTTTGACAGTTTATTTGGACGATATGGACAAAAGTATGTGGACACGTTGAATTTAGGTGCTTGTTTTCTAACAGGGTCTGGGATATGAAACAATGACAACAAATATAATATAGTTTTGTATTATGGGATAAATATCTTTGCATTGGTTTCTTTGGTTTAAATTTTATCTTTGCTTACAAAATGCCTCAGATGGTTTTTAATTAAATTCTCTCGACACTGATTTAAAAAAAAAAATAAAAAAAAATCCGTGACTGACTTTAAATGTAAATTTCTAAAATATTTTTCATGCTCTGACTGAAAATAATATTTTTTTTTTTACCACAACTAACCATCTATCTAATCTCCCATTGAATTTTAAGGAAACATTAATGTTTATCAACATTATGGACAAAAATATTGGGACACATAATGTCGACAGCCTCTTTCTTTCTTTCTTTCTTTCTTTCTTTCTTTCTTTCTTTCTTTCTTTCTTTCTTTCTTTCTTTCTTTCTT
>JAQQZY010000003.1:32968096-32978602 GCA_030068375.1 Ostorhinchus rueppellii
TCCGATTGGCCGTACACATTTCAAGTTTTAGCAGAAGAGCGTTGTCGAAGAGTTTCCAGACCCCCGTGTGTGCTCACAAAGTTGACGAAGTTGAGCGGAAACACCTGAGGGGTCTGCGCATTCGCCAGGCTAGTTTTTTTTTCCTGTCTAAAGAGGAATAAAAACACAAAGGCCTCGGCTATACCGTCAACAGTTAATATTTTGTTGACTTTTGTTTTTGCTCAGATTTAATCAGAATTAAACAGAGGAGTAGATTGAGTGATTAGTGAACCTCTGTTATACTTTAGTTTGTTTGTTCTGTTTGATCCTTTAATCCACTGAGCATCAGGGGAATGTGCGATATTTTCTAGTATTTATAGTGAAATTGCTATTATTCTGGTTCCAGGTTCAGGTGTAAATGTGTAATCTGTCTCAGCTCATGTCTCAGAATGTGTCAGCGTTTGAATGTTGGTGATTTCTTTTCTTTTAGACAGACTGTAAATGACTAAGGCCCCATTAAAATACATTCTCCCTCTGTGTCTCTGACTGCACTATACACCAAAGACTGTGCTGAGAATTCTTTTATCTCTGTAAAAACACTGATCTATAAATATTGCAAAGATAATGATTCACAATTCTGGAAAAAAACAAAAAAAAACAAAAACATGTGGTTTATGGTTAAAAAAAACGTTTCTTTTGTTTTTTTGATAAACCATAACCAGAGTCCTACAGTAACCTATGGAGGTTACTGTAAAATGGTCTAAAATGGTCGACTTCTGTTTTTGGATGTTCAGATTAGATCAAATTAGATTAGATAGAACTTTATTAACCCTTTGTGCAGAGCCGTTGGGAAACTGAGGTTCCAAAAGTAGCACAAGAAAAAAGCAGTACAGTAAGTTCAGGGAGTATCAGACTAAAGTAGACTCAAAAAAACATGAAACCAAAATGCAAAGAGGTTTTGAAAAGGGGTTTAACATGTAATTATTATTTTTCCCCTGTTTTAAAAGGCCAATGGAACTTGTCACCCATGGCAACCGACCTCATATTAACCCTTACACTAACATTCACAAAAGACTTTTATTTTGCAGTATTTAAATTAGCGTTCTTCATTAAAGCATGAAAACTGATCCAGGACTCTGGTGTCAATCAAGGGAGAATGACATGTTCAATAAACACTTATGAGCAGATTTTCTAAACGTCTACGCATTTTGGTTTTCTGTTGTTTTTTCTGAAAGTCTACTTTTTTCTGATAGACTCTGGATAAAAACAGTAGAGGAAAAATTACAATTGCACTTTGGAAAAGTACCAGTAGAAATAAGTGGCAAAGTGGTAGTATTAATGATAAAAATAAAAAATAATAACAATGATAAAAGTAGTAGTAATAATAAAAATAAAAAAACAAAAGTAGTAGTAGTAGTAGCAATAATAAAAGTAGTAGTTCCAGTAAAAATAAAAGAAGTAGTAGTAAGCTTATTTAAAAAAAATATATATCTATCTATCTATCTGTCTGTCTGTCTGTCTGTCTGTCTATCTATCTTAATACTTAATACTTAGTAATATACAAGTAATCTGAGTCTATAGTTAAGGTGTTTCTTTAATACATTAAATTCGTTTTTAGTGAAACTACTGTAACTAGTTATGTAGATGATGAAAGTGTCATCATTCTGAATCTCATATTTTCATATGAATGAATGCAGACAACTATATGTTGAATAGTGTTCTGGTAAATGTGATGAGAGCCACCAAAGTGTTTCTGTGCTTCTGTCAGTGAAATCTGTATCAGTGACACAGAAGAAGCCTCATATAAGCCTAAACCCCTTTTGCCTTGAACAGTTCTAATGTTACTCTAAACACTGAGTGATCTGTCATAGTTTCAGTTTCACACTCTGAAACAAAAAAGGACAGCGCATCATCTTACAGCGTGTCATGATTTTAGGTGTTAGGAGAGAAAAACAGGAGAACCGGATCTTATTACTGTGTGCCTTGTCTAAAATTGGCAATTTCATAAAAGAAATTGAAGCCAAACTCGACAGTAATTTGATGCATTCAGAAGTTCCTGTTCTTTTTGTGTGGTTTTGTAAGTGTGGCCTCTTTCACCGGCGACTCAGATAAACACTTGGAATTGATTCACGGTATTTATATGATCACAGTCTTCAAACCACACTGCGTTCACTCGTTAGTAGGTGTTGTAAGACCTTAACCTTAGACGATTTACTGTATCGTGTAAATTTCATTATCCTGTGTGGATGTATTTAATGACATGAGAGGTTGGAGGGTAATTCATTAACACAGCATCAGATAAGGTTTTTATGTAAAGAAGCATTCTGCTTATCTGCGTAAATCCCAAATTGGGGCCGTGACAAAGAGGAACATCCCATTCGCACTAATTGGAGCGCCACAGATTCAGACTCCAACAGTGAAAGCATAAGGAGAGACGGCGAGACGGTGCTGAAAATGGATCCAGTTAATGGTTTTGAATGAATGAGAATAAAAGGGAGTCCGTGATGAAGAGGGCTTTGCAGACTGGCATGAGTTTCAGTGGATATGGGGCCAATGCATTCAACGGATTCAGTCAAAACATTCATGTTCGTAGCAGGACGTGCATTACAAAGAGTTGAAGGTATGATTGTAGGTATTAGCCACACAGCAGCGTACAGGGCCCGCGTTCATTCAGCAGTGAAGGCCACCCCAGCAGGAAAACGTCCATAGAAGCAGGAGTGAGGACGGCAGCCACTTGTGTTCTACAGAAACATAAACGGTTGAGAATAATGGCGGTCCACTGTGTACAATTAGTGCTTTTATCAATGCACAACCTGCTGCTAACTGGGAGCAAAACAATGACAAAAATGGTAAATTAGCCCAACTCTACTCCTGCAGTGGTGGGGTGATAGAGTAAAAGAATAGAATAAAATATGAGGGGGAGGTCTGGTGGTGGTGGTGGAGGGGCGGTACCTGACAAATGATCCTTTTTATGTGAATGTACAAAGCTTGGCTCGGCAGATTTTAGTCTGCGTGAGCTGCAAGAACAGGAAATATCAGCCAGGCTCTGAGCGGTGATTGTGGCGAAACACGCAACGGAAAGACCCTCCGCTGTTTGTGTGAAGTGTACATTTCTGGGTTCTGGAGAGGGCGGCGAGGTACACACGGATTCGTTGTAGACATAAATTATTCGTATGTTATTCGCTGAATGTGCCTGAATTGTTGGATGCACTTAAACCCGGTGGCGACAAACCATTTCACAGCCGCTCACTGTCATCCCCGTCCCGTTGTTAGGGTAACCTGCTCATTATGACCCACATGCACATCCTGCTGTGTGTGGACGTAGTGGTCGTGTCTGATAAGGTGACGTTTAAGAGACGAGAGGGACTGAAACTGCTTACATAGAGAAGGCTTTCCTAAGACTGCTGCTACATTCTGCATTTTTGACTATGACCAGAAAAAAAAAAAAAAAATAGGACTTCGGTAATGATGCTATGGCAGGGATCTCAAACCCGTTGTCTTTCTTTTCATTCATCCCAGTGGGATCTGCAGTGGGTCGGACCAGTAAAATAATAGCATAATAACCTATAAATAATGACAATGCCAAGTTTTTGTGTTTGTTTCAGTGCAAAATCTCTCATCAAATCATGAAAATACTTACTTTTATAAACTATCTAATCAAAAAGATGTGAATAACGTGGAATTTTTAAAAAATTTTTTTTTTTAAAAGAAAAATAAGTATAATTTTAACAGTATTCAGTATTGCAGTGTCTTGGTCTCGATACCATTTGGTCTTTGGAGGATATTAGTCTAGATCACAGGTATCAAACATGTGGCCCGGGGGCCAAATCCTGCCCGCCAAAGGGTCCAATCTGGCCTGTAGGATGAGTTTTTGAAATGCAAAATTGACACTGAAGAGATTATCAATATTATCAATCAATCAATGGTGTAAAAAAACTTTTCAATTCAGGTTCCACATACAGACCAATTAAATCTCAAGTGGATCAGAACCAGTAAAATACTACTGTAATAACCTACAGATGCAATAACAATAAAGAAATTCTATTCTACTCTATTGAAAAATGCAAATGTTCTCTTTGTTTTAGTGTAAAAAAGTAAAATTACACGAAATATTTACATTTTTACAAACTATCCTTTTACCAAAAAAATTGTGAATAACCTGGATTGTAAGAGTAGTAAGTGCATTTTTACCAATATTCTGCCTGTTACTAAATATTTTGTGTAATTGTAATCTAAGTTCAATGAGAATCTGAGGCACAACAATAATAATACATTGTACTTGTTTTTCTTAAGACATTTCAAGTTCATGTTATTCAGATTTTTAATGGAATCTTGTCGATGCTAATATTACTGTAGCATAATTGTACTTTTGTCACTGTTAATATTTTACTGGCCCGGCCCACTGGAGATCATACTGGGGTGGTACGGCCCCTGAACTGACATGGCTTTGACAGCCCTGGTCTCGATTGTCTCAGTTCTTGACACTGTCTTAGTCTTGGTACCCTCTGGTCTGTGCAGTGTCTTGGTTTCCACTCTTAGTCTGACTATAACACTATTATATACAGGTGTGGAAGTGACTCGGGTGCAGTAATGTGAATGTTTGAGTTCATCCATCTCTAGCATCACACTTCTTTGTTTTATTTGAGCGTGTTCTGTGCTTTGTTCTTCAGAAATACCGAGGAAAATCCAACAGTGTGGATGTTGCCTCATTATTTGATCAGTGAAAGAGTTGATTAATTCAGAGGACTGTAACGTTACCACCATGATACTGATATTAAATTGCTCCTCATTACCAGCACCGGCAGCTCTCATGTCCAGCTTTTTTTTTTTTTTTTTCAGGCAGCGTCTAAATAGAAGCGCATACGTAGGTGCTGCTGTTGCCGTGCAACTGTCAAAAAAGTTCTTTGAAGTACACATCTATGAAGTTAAAGTTCAATTTCTTTCACCTTCTTCTGCTTCAAGCGTATGTTTTTTTTTTTTTTCGTCAGCGCCGTCCTCATCTTATCCACTGGAAATAATGAGGGGAATTACGGCGGCGTTGTGTGGACACGTTCCTAAACACACAGGCCTTTCTCATTACCACTCTTGTCCTCTGTAACAACATTCCTGTGGTTATTTTTCTGAATCCTGTTGCCACTGAAAATGGAAGGTCAGTGGGGTGATGGTTGAAAAACACACATTCTGCTCCACGCTCTTTGATGTGGCCCGGGCTCCGGCTAATTCCCCCCTGAGCCTGTCGTGGGCTTCAGGCCATTGTATTATACAGTGTGCTCTGGACTCGGCCAGACTATGAAAGACCCCATTTCATCGGCTTTTTCCTCGTCAATCTATCTTGGCCAGAGCTCGCTGCAGCATTATGTTACTGACCTTGGGGTCCATTTGCATCGGCATGGATTAAAGGTCTCCTCCAGAGGCCTCATCACCCCATTTATATTTCAAAGCTTCTCTCCAAAGTGTCCATTTGTAAAAGGGATGTCTGATTATCTCCATTGCTCCTGATTCACGTTAACTGAGGGCATCCACGGCAGCACGTTATGCAGCTACAAATGTTTTGCATGCAAGGCTTGTCTGAAAATGTTTAAATTGTTTGTGAGGTGGCTCCAGGGCTCAAACATCGCACTAAACCAGTGGCTCCTACTATTTTTTTTTTTTTTTTGTTATACTCCCTTCAGGGTCCAGAAGTCGGATCACAAATGATGGACTCTGCAGGCGTAGTTCTCGGACTGTTTCATGTTTTCCTCTCAGATATTTTCTTGTTGTTAAAAATTTAGAAACGCATCCATTTTCATTTTGTTTCTGCGGTAAAAATTAGGTTAAACCAGATTTTAGTTGCACTCCACACACCTTTCTTTCAGGCTGGATAACAGGAGACATAATTTATGAATGAATATGCTGTTTTTATTTATTTATTTTTATCTCTGAGGATATTTTAATGTTTTATGTACAAATAAAATCTAATGTTTAGGGTTGTCTCCTTATTTTCTATCACCTGAAAAATGGTAAATTCCACGGAAAACCCATCCCATACTTTAATAATAATGAGTATAATGTCGGTAAAAGCCAAACTAGAATGGTGTTTTTGGTATTTCTGAGATGCTTAGAAGGGTGATAAGTTAAACCGCTTCTCAGATGGAGTAAAAACATGACTTCACTGTTTAATATAGATCTAGAAGAGTCACTTAACCCCTTGACGCCTGAATTTATTTCCAATTATGAAAAAAAAAATACTTTTTGCTTTCAAGTAGATGCTAAATTAAGTTGAGAAAGTGAATTTAACTATAGCACATAACACAGATATACTTTTAGGTATGATGCAAATTGGTGATTAGGCTACTTAGCATCACACTGAAATTGTCAATTATCTTCAAAAATATTCGTCGTAGGAACTCTACTCCTTTGCGGTCGTGATAAAAGTCTACAATAAGCCTGTACGTATTTTTATCTTAGAACAACTTACCTGAGATTAGATAATTTTTCCAAGATTGGCTTCTGAAAATGCAGATGTAGCATGAGTGGAACTTAACAACCAGGAACCAGATGTCGTGTCTGACTGTTCCAATGAGAAACTAATGGTTGCAAAAGGTTCCTGGGTATGTGTTGGAAGTGCATCAACCAGCAGTGGAGGAAAATGGGCAGTATTTTGGTTGCATTTGGAGTGGAAGCTCTGTATTTTAACTTGTTTTATTTTTATGATTTTAATTTTTTTTAACGTTTTTATTAATTTGTATCATGTTTTTAGTCTTCTGTACATCACTTTGGTCCACTGTGGTGGTTTTAAAGTGCTTTATAAATAAAATTGGATTGGAACAGAAGTGGTTTGATGCAAATTCGCGACAATCAGCATCAAAGGAATAAGTGTTAGTTACATTATTAACCCTTTATAAGACAGTCACTGAAATACTCTGAAATTCAAAATTTCATACTTTGCATGTTATTGGACATCGTCATTACCTCGTCTTGCCAAAAAACATCCAAACAGCACTCACTAAAAAGCAAAGACATGCATTAGGTCAAAAAGTGACAAAAATCACTCATACTCACTATTTACAGCTTCCAAATGTCATAGATTCAGATTCAAATATTTAATTTATGCACAGAGAAATGGATGAATGAATGAATTTTTGGCTTGTACATCAATTAGTAAAACAGGCTAGAAGCAAAAGCTCATCTTTTTGCCTGTCCTCTGTACCTGACCCACCACTTATGTTAAAATAAATATGTCCAGCATCGAGCATTTACACCATAACATAAACAACAACAAAAACATATCTACCATCTTGTTTCAATAAAGAAGGAAATAAAATCTAAAATACATGAGCAGTTTAGAACAGATGTGCACGAAAGGGAGTGCTTATAGATAAGGGACCCAACAACATCCTCACCCACATTCCCCCTCGACCCCCACCCCCCAGTGACGTACCTACATATTCATCACCACCCACTCACACATAAGCATCCACACAATCACACACAGATACACACACATACTCACAGAAAAATGCACGATTCTGACAGACATTCTATTATACAGAGGAAGACAGATGTTTATTTCCAACAGGCAAAACCTCTCGGAATCACTGCATCAAAAACCAACATGCTTCTGGACCCGACTGAGGCACAGGACTGGCCCCATATTTAAGTTTGTGGAAATGACCAAAAACAGTCACTTGCCAAATAAAGGGTTAAGTATTATTCTCCATAAATAAATGTTTCAAGTCATAAGTTTTAGCTTTGGCTTCATGATTAAAAATAAAACACATTATGCATATATGCATATATCAGTAAAAATCTGTCTAAAATGACAGTAAAAATGAGTTTTAGAAGAAAATGTCAATGTATTTTTTGGTTCATAAATGTCTGCCTCTGTTTTTGCAAACTGTCATAAATGACTCAACACATCTTTAAGATCACACACACTTTTTTTTGTATTAAACCGAGAATATTTCAACATAAAAGGTGGAAAAATCAATGCATTCCTCTGGGGTGCATTTGACCTGGTGGCTGTTATAGGTATAAATATCCATATTTTTTAATCTGGACTAACTATATTTAACACTAACAGGGTAACACAACGCAATTTTAGGAAGGCTCAAAACTGAGCTTCAACATTTTATTTTATTTTTTATTTTATAGTACAGTGTCCTTAAGTCCCAAGAAAGGCCCCTATAAATAAAATTATTATTATTATTATTATTATTATTATTAGTAGTAGTAGTAGTAGTAGTAGTAGTAGTAGTAGTAGTAGTAGTAGTAGTATCACTATTACTATTATTTTTATTTTATTTTATTATTTTATGAAAATGTAGTCATGCACAATTGAAAAACAACCAAGGCTAAAACTGTGGGTTTGTTTTTTGTCAATATTAGTAAAGACGCTCAAAGGGTTAATGCAGGACCAGCTAAAGTCACAGGACAAACCATCTTCAGAACATGTCAAGTAAAAGAAACAATTCAATCAAATCGAAACTCCATTCTCACCGTCTGCAAACTTCCAGAAGAAATACTTGAAAGCATCTTAAGTGCTCGCCGCTCAGAGAAAACATGATGTCGGGCAAATTCCCCTGATGACTACACCAGAGAACATTACAAAAGGAGAAAAATGGAGTTCCCCATTTAAAGTAAGGGATTAAGTGACTTTTAATGTTCATGTCTAAACAGATTGT
The DNA here is from genome assembly GCA_030068375.1 of Ostorhinchus rueppellii. Lineage (NCBI taxonomy): Eukaryota > Metazoa > Chordata > Actinopteri > Kurtiformes > Apogonidae > Ostorhinchus > Ostorhinchus rueppellii. The sequence continues at coordinate 32,976,739 of JAQQZY010000003.1, forward strand.
CTTTGTAAGAGCCTGTTTAATCGAACTGTCTTTGTCCGTATGGAGGTTTTCTGCATGATCTATATCTGATGCTTTTTCCACTGCTGTGATCAGATACTTCATAACGTACAGATGTGGGGTATTAGGACTTCCCGGTTCTTAAAGCCTGTTTATGTCTGGGTTTCCTCTTTGTTCTTCTATAAATACAACTACACGGACGCTCATGACATATTATTGTGCATAAGTGTCAAACTCCTTTTAGTTCAGGGGCCGCATTCAGACCCAGGTTGACCTCAAAGGGGTTGGACCAGTAAAATATTAGCAGAATAACCTACAAATCATGCCAACTACTAATGTTTCTCTGTTTTAGTGCAAAAAAGTACAATTACAGGATGAAAATATTTACCTTTACACACTATACTTAAACAAAAAAATGTGAATAACCTGAAAATTCATGAACAAACTCAGATTTATAAACCCATAAAGACCCAGGGTTACTTTTATGGCACTTTCTAAATTAAATTTTCTCAATATTTATCCTCCTCAAATGATTAATCTTCATTTATTACAATATTATCCTCTGTATTTTGTGTTTCTTCTGCATAAATCCGGCATTTTCCCAAGCTGAATTTCCTAATCATGTAGATGTTCATAAAAGCTCAGATTAAAGTTGAGGGTTATTTTATCAGAAACAAAGAAAACTGAAGAAAAAGGGAATTTTCCTGCAAAAATATTAACAATTGAATGTTAGGAGTCCATCCACTGGCATTGATCCAGCTCCATGGGTTTTACTGGTGAATCAGTGTTGCAGAAGATGACGGTGTTTCCATGGTAACTGTGGAGCCTCTGAACGTCCAAATGGGTCATATCTGATGACCTTTTTATTTATTATTATTATTTTTTAAAATGTTGTTTATTTTCCTGTGTTAAATACTATTTTGTAGATTCTATCAGTCATTTCTCTTCATGTTATTGATAACTTTGACTGAAACTGTTGATTCTGTTGCTTATTACCTCCGCCAAGGAGGTTATGTTTTTGCCGGCGTTTGTCTGCCTGTCTGTTTGTTTGTCTGTTTGTTTGTCTGTTTGTTAGCAAGATAACTCAAAAAGGTAGGGACGGGTTTTCATGAAATTTTCACAGATTGTCAGAAATGGGGTATCCTACAGATGATTAGATTTTGGTGGTGATCCATACATGCGGCGCCATCTCGTGGATGAAAGAACAAACACTGCCTTGGCGGAGGTCTGCGCTCTCTGAGGGCTTCTCTAGTTTTATATTCTTTTTTACGTCATTTACATTCATTTTTTGACATTTTTTTCCACATTATTTCATATTTTGTAAATTTTCATGTTGGTTTTTGTTTATTGAAGTGACTTTTCCAGTAACTACGGAGCCTCTGAATGTCCAAATGGGTCATATCTGATGACTATGAAATGATAACAAACTGTATTTTACACCAATTTGTATTGATAGAATTAATGGTTCAACAGGTATTGATTAAACATTCTCCATCAGTAAATGCTTTAGATCGCCAGCAGGTCTTCATGGGTTGAGAAAAATAAGTGAATTTTAACAATATTATACTTTAGCTCTGCACAAAATAGTTAGTGATGGGCGTCTGGAACTGAAAATTCCACCTTAATGATCAGTACAACTTGACTGTCAGTGTCTTTTTGCAGATTCTTTCTGTGGGCTGGATCGGATCCTTTGGATCTTTTAATTGAAGTTTTCTCAGTATAGTACAAGTGCAGTCCTGCATGATCATTACAGAAATCTGAAATAAGCATGGGTGTTTATCAGTCATTACATACAGTTTTTACCAAATGTATTCTTCCAGCTCCACCAGTCTAAGGTGTCCCACTGCTGCCATAACTGAACAGTATT
>JAQQZY010000003.1:33031368-33043920 GCA_030068375.1 Ostorhinchus rueppellii
TCATATCTCTGGTTCTTCATGTCTGTGGTTCTTCATGTCTGTGGTTCTTCATGTCTCTGGTTCCTCATGTCTGGTTCTTCATGTCTGTGGTTCTTCATATGTCTGGTTCTTCATGTCTGTGGTTCTTCATATCAGTGGTTCTTCGTATCTGTGGCTCTGTCCCATATCCCATCGATAATAACACCTCCACTACACACTTACTCTGACTGTAATTGACTCAAACTGCACCTTAAATGTCAGAATATGGTTCAAGCGTCCTCCAGATCCACTGTAGATGATCCTAAACCGCAGTTAAATGCTTCAATCCTAACCCTGAAATAGTGTGTCGAACCCGTGGGGACGTGCACATGATCGGCGCCACACAAACCCACACAGACCCACACAAACCGCCCCCCCCTCTCTCTTGAGACCCTTCCTGTGCTTCATGCGAGCGTGTGCAAGGCCTGAGATGAAACGCTGCCAGATGTGGCTGCAAATGAACAGCTGTTCCACGGCTCTACAGCTGCCTGTCTTGTTGCCACGACACCCATGCCGCTACCTAGGTGACAGCAACTTCACTGAGCGTACGTTCGGACATTCGGGAAATCCCACGGTGGGGATGTCAGGCACGAGTCCCGCCTGTTCGCCATCCTGAGGGACCCCCCCCACTCCTCCTCCTCCGCCCCCCCTCCCCTTTGGCTTGATTGACAGACGCTTGAATTGCAAATGCGGGTCGCATGTTAGCGTGTACACTCGATGTAATTAAGTCTGTGTTCTGACAATGAAAGTGTGAAATTGTGAGTATTCTAGACGGATAGACAGAGGCAGCAGCACGTAATGGAGTAAAAGGAAGAAATGAAATAATGGACATTCCGGCAAGGAGGCGGACTTCCTAACAAGCTGACTGATTGGCTGATAAACCGGCACGGACAAGAAGATACAGATGCAGAAATAGCTTCAAATGGACAGAGGAAGACTAAGACATGTAGATGGTCGAACAAAGAGAAAGCAGGCGGAGTCGGACTGAGCGTGTGTGGAACTGTGTCCGCTTCACTTTAATCCCTCAGAAGGACACGTCGCTGCCCACCAGATCAACACAATGATGTTGCGATTTAACTGCGCCCCGTCTCCCCACGTGCATCACAAAAACCGACACGTACAAGAAAGAAAGAAAGAAAGAAAGAGCCACGTGTTCGCACAAAGCTGGAGAACACAACAATACGAACACATTTGTACGGCCGCGCACACACACCTGCGAGAAAACACTTGGCAGTACACACTCACAACAGGCAGATTGGGTGCATATTTGTTGTGATTGGATGGTAACACATTCTTCTACAAGGTGTGTGTGTGATAGGACAGGATTAGGCAGATGGAGATGGGGGATAGAACAGGCGCAGAGGAGGGGGGAGGGGGAAGGTGTGTGTGTGTGTGGGGGGGGCATAGCAAAAGAAACCCACTGCACAGAACATTCCCACAATCCAACACTCAGTGAAGGCAGCAGGGTGCGTTCAAAACCACAACTAAAACCCCAGAAACTGCATCCACATATATACAGTGATACAGTACGTGGACAAAAGTATTGGGACACTTATTGTTCATCTTCAGGGGTCGACAGTCACGGCCCCGTAACGGAATCACATGATATTTTCAACACATCGTAGCGTCACTGCAGACAGTTGCGTTTGAATGTGCTTTTTATTTGATGTGGATAGAGTAAATACAACCAGAAATATGACGGTTTGAATCCGGAGCGAACAAACGTGAGTAAAAGTATGTAAATGAGGTGGGCGGGGCTTAGATTTATGACCATATCTGCGTCGTTTTTTGTCCTTTTACAAAACTGAAAAAACTGGCTGAATCTGCATTAGCATTAGCATTAGCATTACAGGTAAGGGTGAGGATGACCTCCACCTGAACCAGATGTGGAAACCAGGAGGACCAGGCGGGTGGGAAAACCGTGGAAAACACCAACGTAAAGACATGCTTTTATGTCAAATAGTTTCTTTCGTTCATTCATTTATTTTGTTTTGAACAAAAGGAAAGAACCAAAACATTTCATGAGTACAAAGAGCCAGTGACAGACCAGATACACAAAACATTTTGTAAATTTAAGGAAAAAAAAAAAAAACAACTTTAAAAATTCTCAAATAAATAAAACACTTCTCAAATACATCAGCAATAACAAAATAAATTCAATAACTACTACTCAAAAAGGAGCGGGAAGAAGAAAACGTATTAAATCCCACCCCCTCTCCCATTTATACAACTTTGACATACAATGAACTTCATTAATGATAAAGTTACATCTATTCAGTCATACTAATGAAAAAACACAAGAGATACGCAAAACTGATGTATATTACACAAAATAACTATCAAAATGATCATCTGTTTACATTATAATCCTATATATTTAGCAATAGCCACATACCAACAATTATAAACAACAATAACTTCATACCAACAGTGGTGATGGAAGTGACATATACCAACATGGTAAACAATAACAGTTTTAATTTATTACAATTAAGATTTTTTTTTTTTATAATAAAGTGAACTGATATTCACTTTCAAAGTCTTTGAAAAGGTTCGTTCAGCATCTTTGTCTTTCTTTTATTTATGCAATAAATTATATACAAATTTCAAATCAGATTTTCTATTTTGTGTGACTTTTTTTGTCCTTTTGTGTTGATATAGTAGGTTAAAGTGAAAAAATAACAGGCAGATGACATAGATGAAGCAGTGCTGAAAAAAAAAGATACCAAACATGTGTGTAGTAAATATATATTTTATATCATATATAATGGAAAAATCATAAGTACTTACAAATGGCTAAAATAGGCTCAGACCACTAAGGGTTAACCCATAAAGACCCTAAACAATCACTGACGACCAAAATCATCAACCAGTATCAAACATTTAATAACTTCTGATCCATTAAACCTAAGAATACACACATATAATTAGTATAAAATACATCTGTTTGATTTGTCGTCTTCATGTTTAACCTGTTGACCTCCACAGTACGAAAGAACTGAGAGAAGAACTTTGGGGAAAATGGCACCTTTATAAAACCTGCGACACTAAACAAGTGTAAAAACTGTGTTATTTGTCTAAGAAATGTGATCTTTGTAACCCCTTGACCTCATGAGCTGTTTGTTCTGTTTTTTTGTTTGTGAATCTGTAAAAAAGAAAAACGTTCATGAATAGAATAAAAAAAAAAACACCTAAATTCAACGTGTCCAAATACTTTTGTCCATGTAGTGTAACTCAATTGCAAATCCAATTACGCTTTTTTTTTTTTTCTAAAAAGAAAATCAGTGCATTGATTGGGGGGTCAATGCCCACTGTTCACATCCTGCATCCTGTTAATATTTTACCGTAGGTGATAAAAGTACCTGGGTAAGGGTTAGGAACGGCTCATGTGTTACTTGAACTATTAATAAATACATTGCGAGTCATTTCTCATCAAATCTGTGCACCCCCGCTATCTTTCCTTAAATCGAACCAAACGCTTGTTGTGAATAAACCGTAAAAAATGTAATAGTCCTGCTGTTTAGTAAGTGTTTCTGTGATTGGAAAACAAATTATATAGGTTTTCTGAGCAATTTATAGTTATGTTCATATTTTACACTGATAAATTACATTATAAAAAGGAAAAAAACGCTGGAATAAACTGAATTATGTGTAAAGCTAAACGTAATTGTAGTTGTGTTGGTGATATAGATGCAGTTTGTAGGAAACATTGGTTTGAACTGGAACAAATTTACTGCAGGCTGTTATTGTCTTTATGATTGTATAGTGTCAGAAAATGGGGGAAATGTGTTTCAGTTCTAAAAGACAAAGATATTAAATAGAAACTGATGGAAAATGCAAATCAAAACATGTCATTGCACGAGGCACAAATGAGAGTAGTTTTTGGATATTTAGCCAAAATCTCCCTATTAGGACGTTAAAGCTGGTGCAGTACAACCGAGTTTATAACGGCTCAATGTAATGATTCATTATTTATTTAGTTTTATTGAGCTAATTAATCCTTTAACCTCTGAGACATTATTTTATTTCAGTGAAATGAGCTTGTGCTTGTGTTCCTTTTCTTCAGTGGTTTTGTTTTATTGTGTGTTTTAGGGTCAAAACAGGTGAAATAACAGAAAAACACACAAAAAGGAATTGAAGTTTGACACGTTTGTACTAAATAAGATGAACTGTGAACTGGAAAACATTGAACTACCACAAGGATTTGCATTTACACCCAGGAGCTTTTGTTTTGGGGATCTTGTTTTTTTTTTCGAAATCAGTCCAGGTGCTTTGTTTGACACCTGGTTCAACTGCAAAAAGCAATTACATGGTCAATAATAATAATAATAAAATAAGCAACAAAATGAACAAACAGCCAGTGATCAATAAAACAAACTAAAATGAATCATAAACCAACAAAATAAGAAGTTAATGGAACAAAATCAGCCACAAATGGAACAAAATCTGTGAAAAAATAATGAAATAATAAACCAAATAAGCAATGACAAACAAAACCCAAGAAAATGCTGAAAAAATAATAAATAACATGAAAAAAATTTCCAAAAAATGTACCGAAGCAAAAGTATTTGAATTTTAGCCCAGTAGTTTTTGTTTTTGATTATTTATTTCTAAATTGGTCCAGATGCTTTTTGACACCTGGTTGAACTCCAAAAAGTAGTTACACAATCAAAATGTTTTGTGTGTGTGTGTGTTTTTTTTTTTTTTTTATAAAATTAGCAACAAAATTAACAAAAACAATCAGTGATTAATAAATGAACCAAACTTAATGATAAACAAACAAAATAATAATTCACATGAACAATATAAGCCACAAACTGAACAAAATTGGAGGAAAAAATTATAAAAATAAAAACAAAAAGAAAAATGAACAAAATAAGCAACTACATGAACAAAAACAAAGAAGATAACATGAAAAAATAAATAACATGAAAAATATGCAAAAAATCACTGAAGTTAAGGTAGAAGAAAAATGATAATGATAATAAATTGAACTAGTATTTGAATTTTAGGCCTATGGTTTTTGTTTTTGTGTTCTTTCTAAATCAGTCCAGATAATAATAATAATAATAATAATAATAATAATAATAATAATAATAATAATAATAATAATAATAATAATAATAAGTAAAGGAAAATCACCACAACACTGCAAACAACAGTAAAAACAAAACAAAAAAACGTCATGGAAAACTGTCAATAAAAATCTGCTTTTTGTAGTCTCACTGCTCTGTTTTATCCCCATTCCATGGGTGGCGGGGGCCGCACTGAGCATGCTCAGATGTCTATGGAAAAAACACGATCTATTCTATCTTCACGTTTTTGCTTTTGCTCAAACAGTTGAATCTTTACGAATATTTGAAATCTTACACAGAGAACGTTCACCACAGACACGTCAGGGGTTAAAGGGTTAAGAAAGAGAGTTTCCCACTGGAGATCAATAAGATTCATCTGGATCTGGATCAGTCTGAGTGTGAGTGTGAGTGGAATCTGGTCAAATGAAGGCACAGTCGTACAAACACATGGCAGAATGGAATGCACCACCTGATGAAACGTTGTCAAGTCGAGTCCACCTGTGGGACCACGTCCCCTTTGGAGGAGGACAGTTTTAGGACCAGAGGCTCCACTTAGACCTGGCGTGAAAGCTTCAGAGCAAACAGACACACAACCACAGATTAGATCTCGACTTTGTGGGCTCTAAGCTACAACGCACAGGCAGCAGGGATTAAAATCTGATTTCCCATGACTACTGCTAAAGGTGGAGTATTAAGTGAAATTGGATTCCAATCCTTTCCTGTCTGTATCTGTGGACGTTAAAACAGAGCTGGGAGCTTAGAAAAGATGCAAGTTAGACGTATCTGAAGCAGCCCACTGGAATCTGTTTCCCACCTTTCCTTACGGTTATTTGCATCGGGTTATCTTCTGAGCGGGGTCGTCGTCTAGACGCAGCGTGGTGTCTCCTCAAATACAGAAGGGCGTTCATTTCTGTAAACACTCTTGTCCTGCCTTATTTGATTTGATTTTACAAAAGTATCTGCAGTAAAATGAAGCACGGGTCTATAAAACTACCTACAGTTTAACCCCTTGATGCCGATTGTCACAAATTCGCATAAAATTCGAATCAAATTTTCTACATATTCAGCAGCTGTTCTAGTGTTAGCTAGTTTACAATCCATTAAGTATGAGGATAAATTTATACCAAACATGTATCCAAATATAAAAAAAACATAAAACGTAGGACAGCTTCTGTTGCTTTATGCACAGTTTTTCTCCTCTGTTTCCCTCAAAGAACCTCTGGGATAGAAATGACTGTAAATGAACATAACGTACGGTCCACCATGATAGTTTGTTTACATCGAACTCCCACAATTCCTTGCGCTCATGCAGTTTGGTGTGACTTGCCTGGAACGCCACAAAGTCATGAGTTGTGGTTTGAAGTTGTGATTTACCTGCTCAAAAACCGACCTAGAACGCAACAACAGAACTTATTTTTAGACGATGTATCTTGAAAATCTTATTTCACGAAATCTTCCCAAGATAGTTTTCATTTCTTCCATTGGCAGATTGTTGTTGTTTTTTTTTTCCTAATTCAAGATTTATTTATTTTTTTTGCTCAAGTCAAGATTTTTTTTTTTTTTTTGCTTACTCCAGTGTTTTTTTTTCTTTATTCAAGATTTGTTTTGTTTATTGCAAGATTTTTTTTTTTTTTGCTTAATTCAAAATATATATTTTTTAATTCCATCAAAAAAATCTGCCTGTGGAACAAGTGAAAATGATCTGGGTAAGATTTCTTGAAATCAGATTTTCTAGATCTATTCTCTGTAAACCAGTTCTTGTATCTCAGGGTAAAGTTCCTCTTGAGGCGATTCTGTCTTATTTTAAGTGTGATGACATTTGGACTAGAAATAAGACAAACACACTTGTAACTTGTAGATTTTTTCCAGGTTGTGACTATTCTGATTAAACCTTGTAATCATTTGACGGCGCTACTTTTCACTGAACTACCTGAATGCACCATCATGAACCCAGGGAACTTGTGATTGGAATGTTTCTGCTTTTCTCCGAGGATAACTAGAACATAGCGGCCTTGGCTGCTGATTGAATCATCGTGCTCTTGCATTGATGAACCATTGGCCTCGATTTATAAACAGCCTTCACCTGCTCTCCCTATTCAGTGATGTCCTTTTCCATAGTGTAGAGTTATCACCTTATGCCTTGGATCAACATAGAGTACTGTTAAAAAACAAAACCATCTCTAACATCCAGCGTCTGTGGCTCCATACTGTGATTGGATCATTTCTGTTGGTTTATCTAAAGGAAAACGATTATATAAGTTTGCGAATAACCTCCAGCTGCCGCCTCCAAACACAAAAAACAGTCCGATTTATTATCTTTGACTTATTCCTAATGGACGCTGAGCTGCTTATTATCCTCTGTTCAAATTATTTCTATTATTGGTGGGTGTACAAACATATTTCACATGCTTAATCCCCCTGAAGCAGGCTGGCAGCAGTAATCTCATTATTTCATATTGCTTTACAGCCTGAACCAGCCCTGTGAGTACACTGACTATGTCCAGCTGATAATGACTCCACCACATGTAAATTCAAAGGGAATATCTCACCATCTTATTTATTGTACTTTTTATTTACCGTCTCTTTGATACAGCAGGAGGGGGAAAAAGCCCCCAGGAAGTGTTTGTGGCACAAAACGTCCCTGCAGTAAAAAGATAAGGTCAAATTAGATTTATTGGATAGTTCTATCTGCACAGGAAAATGCGTGTGTTTTTTGTTTTTATCTGGGAGGTGCTGTATTTTGTGGGTGTGCAGCCTGTTGTCTGGTTTTCAGGGAGAATCCTTGGCTTTTATGAAGTGACCAATTGTATTTCACCTTTACGACAGCAGAGGTGACTGCATTGTGATGATTCTCCAATCATGCAGTGGTTATTTTTATGGAGGTAAAGGTTGCAGAGGACAGGGATAACCCATCCTTCACTGCGTTCGTGTAACAACCGCTGATTGTGTGTCTGAGAGAGGGGAAGAAACTGAGACAAGAGGCAGAGTGTGTGTGTGTGTGTGTGTTCGTCTTAGCCCAAGGACCTTCTGTTCGGTAATTAGTTTTTCCTGTGGTATTTTTCCCCTCCCTCCCTCCCTCTCTCTCTCTCTTCCTCCATCCATCCATCCATCCATGCAACAGATTGCAACGGTGATTCTGGAAATCCGGCAGATCAGGCCACACACACACCAACACACACACCAACACACAGAGACACACAATCACACACACGCACACACAAGGAACCATATGAATGTAATCAAGTCTGCAGCAGCACATGCCAGGAGTGTGGTGAGCAAGGGACAAGAGAAAGGGAAGATTTAGGTGTCTTTATAATCGCTGTGTATGCGTGGAGCCGCTCTGTGTGTGCGATTGTCTCAATAGGGCGCGATGGCAGCAAGCTATCTAATTTTCAGGACTTATAGTCACAAAGCCAGCTTGATTTCACCAGCCGGCAAATCTGTGTGTGTGTGTGTGTGTGTGTGTGTGTGTGTGTGTGTGTGTGTGTGTGTGTGTGTCTGACTTACCGACACATGGTGAAGATAAGCCTGTAGGCTCAGGTTGGCTCTGATTCCACTCTGATTTCCCTGCGTTCCTCTGTGTGTTTATGCACATGTGCGTGTTCGTCTCCATGCATATTTTGTGTGCGTGGGTGTGTGTGTCCCTGGAGTTTGTTGCACATTACACATCGCTGATTCACAACACAGTTCGGATTCCCAGCTGTAAACTCGCACTCCTGTTTTTTTGTGCGATATTTGTTTGCATGTTTTGGTTTTTTTTTTTCTAACTCAGTTTATTGTAACGTTGCAGAGGCTGAGAGACACTGAGCGATAAGTGTAATTTATCAACAACACCCTCAGCTCTGTCTTTTCTGATTATTATTTTTCGTCCCTGTTGTTTCATGTCTCATTATGCATTCATGCCGCCGCTGCTCTCTGAAGATAAACGTCTTTCTGTCTTGTATAAATACCTTAGATTCACAAAGCGCCCCCTATCTTCCCTCGTCTGTGCAGTTTTTTTCCTAAATTACCCTCCTCCACCTCGACCGGCCTCTTTTGTTGTACTTTAAATTCAGAGTTTGAATCCCATCGATTTCTCAAGGGGAATCATTGCATTAAATTTGATTCTTTTCAATCAGCGTTGTTATGGAAACAATGAATTTGATAAGCCCACACCTACTTTTTCAATGTGGTTTCAAAGCAACGTTTCAGAGGCAACAGCTACAGATTAAATAAATTCATGGCACCAGTGCAATTATCTGATACGGAAGATTAAAAGTAAAATTTATTTCTGGCAGTTTGATAAAGCGAGAATCATCTGAGGATGTAGAACGGCTGAAATTATCTTAATGAAAGTCAAATGGGGCACTTGTTGGTAAACCAGTGAGCTGATTGTCATCGCCGTTGATTTCCTGCACAGATCTTCTTCCCTGCTGTACTTCACTTCCAGTTTGGAGGACGCTTTTGGTATTCAGATGTGAAGCCTTAGCACTTTGCACATGTATTTTAGACTGATTTTATACTTATCCAAATACAAGTTTGTTTGTTTTTTGTTGTTTTTTTTTTCTGAGGAGTTCTCATTTTGTGCTTTACATGTGCTCCACCACCATTTTGAGCCAAAGTCTGGTATAGTTTCAGACTGTATTCCACTTCCAATTATAATCGATCATTCATTTAACAGGAAAAAGGAACATTAGACAGAATGTGAAAAGGAACAAGCACACAGACTCACAAGGGCAGCAAAAGAACAAGCAATCAGGAAAACCTCAAATCAGCCATATCCGACCACTGCAAGAGAGAAAATCACACTAAGGGCTGGAGCAACGCCAGGGTCATCTGTGCTGAAAGCAACAGATACCAACGCTGGATCAGGGAGGACATAGTGGTACAGAAACACACGCCAAGAACGGTGAACAGGGATGATGACATACACATTGTCGCACACCTGGGATGCAGGCCTGGAGAAGACGTCAGACAGCAGGGGGCGTAAACCCTCCCTGCTGTCTGACCAACCCACCTGAGCAGAATATAAGACACGTCACTGTAACATCATGTGACGCTTCTGACGAAGGCTACAGGAAGTAGCTGAAACTAGTCAAGCAGGTAAATAAACAGCTACCCCTGTCTGTTAAATGAATGATCGATTACATTTTGAGCCAATGTCACATGAGCCACGTCTGGCCTCCGATTGGCTCCTTGGACGAAGAACTACCTGATTTGAAACGAGCACCGTTCAGGACATACACTGCAAAAAAAGGGTGCCTAAAAACAAGAGAAAAGCACTAAATCTGAGGAAAAAGGTCCTGAAAGCAAGTGAACTATCAGTCCATGCAGCAAGAGAATTTCACGTGACCAGATTTGTTGATTTAAGCAGGGGCAGACCATCCCAGCTCCACAGAGTAAAAGTCCTGCTATCTATTTGTTCGACCTGTTCACTGAACACAGGGGATTCCACTGATTATCCCATCTACCTGGATGAGGAGTTGTGGTCATCCAAATGGGCTGGTTCAGTGAGTGGTTGGAACAAATACATGACAGGACTTTTACTCTGAGGAGCCGGGATGGTCCGCCCCTGGATTTAAGATCATTCAATCTCGAAATGAGCATGTGTACAGATGTATGAACTCTTAAAACAAGATAAAGTATCAAACACTTCTACTCCCTACTGGGTTTTTGGAGTTTTTCCTTGCTGTGAAAGAGGTTCTAAGCATGGGGGATGCCCAGGACATGAATCCTTCTCCTTCATCTACTGTTTATTTGAGGGTCGTTTGTTTTATTCTGTAAAGCCCTGTGAGGAAACCTTGTTGTGATATGGGCTCTACAAATGAAAGTGAACTGAACTTCTAAATCTAAGTTTTTATATCTTGGTAAGAACCCAATCATCTGCAGTGCACTTTTTACTTTGTGACTTGTTCTGTTTGGCAGTCACGGTCAGAGGAGGAGTCTGCTCTGAAATCAGTCGAAATGAGGAGCTCTCCAGAATGAAGTGAGATCATAATGAGGGGGTCCGGAGCTCTGACCCTGACCCTGTCGTCCTTCCTGCTCTCATCCCTCTCACGTTGTTATCCTTGGACTTTGAAGGGGAATGCAGATGATGAGGGGTAACGTGAGGTTCTGTGCTCATCATTCAGTCATTTGGGTTCGTGTTGCATATTTCATATTCTAAACAGCCTCGTGCTCACCCCCGTACTCCTTTTAATCTCTCGTCCTCCTGCATAATTTCCATATTACCTCGCCTTCAGACCCTCGATTTCTTCGCCATGACCACACCTTGCGGTATCCATCTCTTCATCTTTTTGTCGTTCAGAGCTGTTACATTATTCTTCCAGACAGGGTCTTTAGTTTAAGGGCTACGCTGTAATTGCACCGAGGCGCCTTCCTCCTGCAACACTGTCGCCCCACTGGCAGCCGGGCTCTGATTTATTTGGTTGAAGACATTTTATTCACACTCAGAATGATTGAAAGAGCCCTTGGGGCCTAATAGGATTGAATGTGTATGACAGAGAAACTTAAGATTTAGTGTACGTGAATGTATGAGTCTGTAATTGTTTTGTTTACATCAGTTACACCTTGAAATATTAGGGCTGGAAAAGTTCTGAGTGCATGAAACCGGACTGAGGAAAAACAAGAAAAGCGTGGAGTCTTTTTTTTTTTTTTTTTTAATGGTTCCAGCTTCTCTTGCAGATGAAATAAATGTGTACGACGTTAATAGAGTTTTGCTTGTTTGCGTGTGTGTTACAGTGAACACTCGCTGCAGTCGTTCTATACAATGACAAATATCCAGGTTCACATAGTCACGACTGTATGAGATGAATGGAATGGGACTGGACTCTATTTTCAGTGGAATGAACAGAGACACATATTTTATTTTTGGACTGACAGTGCATCCATATGTAACCACAGTCCAGGAGTTGGCATTATTTTACATTATTTATTTAACTGACAGTATCAGAGTTAGCATCGAGTACATTTATATCATGCCATGTAGACCTTTAAGTACATATTTAGTATTACATGTATATTATTTAGTATATTTATATCTATGAGAGAGAAACTTAAGATTTAGCGTACATGAGTGTATGAGTCTGAAATTGTTTTGTTTACATCAGTTACACCTTGAAATATTAGGGAGAAAAAGTTAAACGTTAAGAGTATGAGATGAATGGAATGGGACTGTACTCTGTTTTTCAGTGGAATAAACAGGGACACATATTTTCTTGTATTTTTAGACCGACACCACTAGCCACACACACACTGTCAACCAAATAAATAATTAGCATCAATTGTTAGCATAAAATACATTTCTTCTTCTTTTTTTTTTTATATCCTTTATCAAAGCAACACCAAGTGACAAGGAGCCTTATGTACAATATTATACAATATTTACATTCACATTCAGTCACATTAAAGGAGAATTCCAGCAATTTTACAAACATAGCACATCTGCTTGAGGTCAAAGAAAGTTGGCCAAAGGGAAAAC
>JAQQZY010000003.1:33085970-33099449 GCA_030068375.1 Ostorhinchus rueppellii
TATCATGTTAGAGTGAGAGAGAAAACCACTGTGGTACCCCATGGTGTGGAAAACCGAAAGTTCACACAAAGAAAAGATCAATTATTGCACGTCTTTGTCATATGAATATTACACACTCTGTTCTCACAATTATGATATTTGTGCGATATTTTGTGCAGCCTTCTTCTTATTCACTTCCATCCCTTTCCCACACAGACCCCACAGGTGTAATTCTTGTCATGTCTCACACTTTAAGTTTGTCAATCGTTTTATTCCCAGTGCCTTCTTATCGTTGCTTTGTGTTTCTGCCTTAATTAGAAGTTTTTAGAAACACTGATGTACTGAGGTCCTGTGGGAGCGCAGCCAAAAGCACCTGATCCTGCCTGTACTTTTGATGCAGTTCACGTCCTCCCTCTTATTACATGTACAGGCTGCAGTTCCATTTAACTCAAACTAATATGAAATGAACTGTTACTGTGATTTACTTTGTTTCCGACGTTTATTACGTTACTTCTAAAGGTGTTTTTTAGCGAAGGTTCTAGTGGGTCCTTGTATGTTCAATGTTCCACTGGACTGAGGGTTAAGTGGTTCGGCGCTGTAAGGTCGCTATGTTTTCTGATTAATTTATGGACAATTGGCAGTCATTCTGAAAAGATGTAGTACTTCCAACATGGTTTTACTCCGAAATAATTAGAAATACACCCTGTAAGTACTTAGACACATTCAGGAGGTCTAGCAGTGTTTATGCAAGGAATGAATGTCAGATTTAATAGTTGCATTAGTTTAATTCCATTTCTAACGTTGGACTTTTAACATTTTTTTCATATACATATAATCCTTTTGTTGTTTGGTTTTAATTTTAGTTTAAATTTTGGTTTTAACCGTTAGTGGTCGACGGTCATGGACACTTTTCTGAATCGCATGACATTTTCAACACGTCGTAGCATCAGACGTCGGTCACGTAGCCCACTGTGGATAATTGTATGTGAAAGCGTGGACTGGAAAGACTCCCACTTTTTATTTGATGTTGATAGAACAGATACAACTGGAGATATGAGATTTTTAACCTGTGTTAGACTATGCAGATGTGCTTTATATGAGTGCATGGTCCAAAGGTCTTCAGATGGTTGACACAGTTTATCCTGCTTCTCTGAGGTTTATTATTAATTCTGAGGCCATGACACTTCACTGTGAGTTTAACCCTTTCATGCATGAGTTACAGTATTAGAATCTTAGTCGAGATTTTTTTTGAAGAGTTCTTTTATTCTTCTTTTGACATGAAAAAAACAATGCGATTGAAATTCTTTTATGACCCTATTTTTCATGGAGTTACAAAAATGTCCACTCAGCTGGACACCGTGTGTTTATTGAAGAAAAGAAACATGGCTTTAAAACCGTGTGAAAACTATGAAATGAAAACATTTTTCATGCAGTTTATCTGATGTTTTCTCACATTTTAACATAGTCTAATGCTAGTTATCACTCACTTCATGGAGATAAAATGCAAAAAATAAACTTGTTTTTTTTAATTATGAAAGCTGTTAATTACAGTCTAATGACAATTGGCAATTGATTTACACTCAAACACGTTACTACAGACCAGGTTTATCTAGAACAGCTAAGTTACAGTAATGGTGTGAATTACAGTGTATTATGGGATGATGCGCAAGTGTCCACTGTGTTGGCTGATATGGAACTAAAACAACAAAACCCATGAATATACAAGAGAACAGCTGTAGAATAACTGTCCACTGCAGTGACCACTATGCATGAAAGGGTTAATTCCCACTGGGATGGTCTGTTCTGTCCACTAGGAGGATGAGACACCTTTATTTCCAAGGCCACACTTGGACTATTACCTCCAATATCTGTAGTTTAATAACAAAAAGAAGTGTTGATTCTTATTGTCTGTGATCAAATGAGCATTTGTTGGTCTTTGTGCCGTTCACCTGTTCAGAGCAGGGTCAAAGGGCATTTGTCTCCTCTGCTCCTTGCACATGGAATATGTTGCTAAAAGACTAGAAACTGATTGAATAGATCTGCTTCAATGCTTTTGAATCCAAACTCACAGTATTACAGAGTAACTCAAAGACTTGTTTTTCATAGTTTGACGTGTCCTGTAAATTATCGTATGTTGTGACTGTGTTGTATTTCATGTCAGGACTCCGTTAAAAAAGAGGCTCTTAATCTCAATGGGATTGTTTTCTTGGTTGAATAAAAGTAAATAATTTTGAAACCGGAGCAAACAAACATGAGTAAAAGTATGTAAATGAGGTGTGTGTGTGTGGGGTGGGGGGGTGGGGGGGTGGGGGGGGGGTGTTTCACCATGTCTTGGTCATTTTTTGTCCTTTTTCAAAGCTGGATCTGCACATTCTAATCCACAGACTGCATTAGCATGACAGGTTCAGGTGGGAATGACCCCCACCTGAACCAGATGTGGGAACCAGGAGGACTGGGAGGGAATCCAGTGAAGTAAAGATATACTTTTATGTCAATATTTGTGAGTAGTTTTAATTTATTAGCATTTTAATTTTATATCCATCCATCTATATTCAGTTTTAAATTCTTTGAAAAGGTTTGTTAAGCATCTTTGTTTTATTTATGCAATAAATTATATACATGTTTCAAATCGGATTTTGTATTTTTTGCGAGTTTTTTGTCGTTTTGTGTTGATATAGTAGGGTAAAATGAAAAAATATAATAAGCAGATGACATAGATGAAGATGTGCTGAAAAAAAAAGATATCAAACATGGGTATAGTAAACATTTCTGTATATAATATATAAAGGCCAAATCAGAAGTGCTCAAAAATGGCTACAATAGGCTCAGAGCCCTAAGGGTTAAATAAAGGTCAAATAAAAAAAAAACAAAACTGTTTCTTGTTGCAGCTGAAACATACTAATCACTCTTGGCTAAATCTCGGTGGAGGCTGTGCATTTTCTGTTGGTGTTTAGCATTAAAATGCTCTTTACAGCTTCATTCAAAGAGGAAACAGTGAATGAAGCATGTGGTAAAAGCTCTGTGTTCAACCTTCCTCATTACAGACCGGTCTTTTACGTCATTGTTTGATGCTGCTTTTTGTTCGTGTATTTGCAGCATTGTGTAAAAATGCCTGTAACATCTAAAACACAGATTACTGCACTTATATGTGCGCTGTATTATTCCCACAATGCATTGCTGTGGTAAGAGGTAGCCTATCTGCTAAAGAGATAGTCTGTGTAAAGAGAATAATGCACCTCTTCAGCTTTGAGCGCGTCTGTGTTTGTGCATTAGTGCCGTGTGATGTGGCAGTCCTCACAAGCTGTGGTAGCAACACACACACACACACACACACACACACCGATGCACAGATGTATCTTATACAGTAACCCACATGTGTGTCAGTCTGATGTCATGCATGCCTGCATACATGCATGCACTGGTCGTTGAATAGCGTACTGTATGAACTCAACACCCCATCATATTTTCTCTTTGTCATTGACGCTGCATTGCTCCCTCAACCTTGATACTGGTCTGTCACTGCACACACACACACACACACACACACACACACACACACACACACACACACATATAATACTTAGAATTCCTTTTTACGCACCAACATACACTCCATTTTCCATCTGTCATACAAAAACCGTTAAATCTCTTTTTAATTTTCTCAGTATGCCGATTTTATATAGCTTAGGCAGACAACTAATCACATGCATGCACAGATACATGCACACACAGCGACAGTGCAGAACTCAAAAGAGACAAATGATGAGAATGAAGTGGCATAAAGGGAGAGATAAAACATGGGGGAGGAGGGAGGATGACAGACAGAGAGGAAGCAACAAGGACTGACACTGAGGAGAGAAAAAAAAAAGAAAAGAGAATGACAATAAAAAAGGAGCCGACGAGATAAAACCGAGTGAGGCGGCGAGAAACTGCAAAAAAAAAAGAAAAAAAAAGAACACAGCGGCTGCAAAAGAGGAAAAGAGTGATAGCCATAGAGAGGAAAGTTCCAAAGAGATGTATAGACGGACAGATAGAGTTGAAAACCTGGCAGGGATGAAGAGTGACAGAGCAGAAGAAGACGAGACGGCAGTGAATGAGTGAGGAAGACTGACAGAAATGGATAATAGTGATGGAGGTCGACAGAGATGGAGCTGTGAAGGATAGAAGAAGAATAACACACAAAACATGACATTCATGACAAGTGTATATTTAATTGTCGTCCATAACGAACGCCCTTCATCCTGTGTCTGTGCATTGGACTAAAACCTCAGAACTGAACTAAGTGTTATTTTTACAATCGCTCTTCATTCGCACTCAAAGTAGCAGCGTTAACTAGAAATAAAAATAACATTACAGGGACAAAAACACGCAAATTAAAAAAAAAGTATAATGAATAGAATGAAAAACAGAAGAGCAGGTAAAATCAGCTTTTCTTCTCAACGGTTCATTATGTTGAAGAATAAAGAGTCTTTTTGAACATGCATTCATTCATCTGATATTTTATCTTATTGTTTCTACAAATTTCTCATATCTAAAAAAAACTAAACAATGAAAGCTATTAAAAACTAAAATGACTCTAGTGAATGTCTTAGAACTGTTGCACTTGTATGATTAAAAGAACGGAATGAAGGAAGGATGGGTAAGACAGGAGGGAAGGAAGGAACGAACAAAAGGAGGGAGGGAGGAAAGAAGGCAGATAAATGATGGATGGATGGAAGAAAGGAACATAAAATAAAAGGATGGAAAGAAGGAACATAAAAGGAGGAGGGGAGGGAGGAAAGAAAGAAGGAACAAAAAGGAAGGATGGAAGAAGGGAACAAAAGACAGAAAGGAAGGAAGGAACATAAAAGGAGGGAAGGGAGGAAAGAAGCAACATAAAAAGAAAGGCAGGAGGAGAAGGAGGGAGGAAGGATGATGTAAGGTTAGATAAATAACTTGAAGAAAACCAAAACGGACAGAATAGAACACTATAAACTAAAAGAAGGTTCGAACAGTCATTTTTTTTGTTCCACAAATTTCCACAAAACCCATCAGGACTCAAACGGCTCCAAGATGGATGAAGAGGATAGTGAGAAGAACGTAATTTAATCGTATAGATTTGTTACCGTTAACAGAGAGGTGCGTTTCCTGTAGGATAAAACAAAAAGCATTAAAAAAGATAATTAAAAGGAAAAGAAGAGAGAACTTACAGAACAGCTTTGAGAACTGAGTCCAATCCACCAGCTGGTGTTAGAGCAGACTGAAGACCTGGAGCACACGAAAGACCAGGAAGTGGCTCTGAGGACCAGAAAGGAAGAGAAGGAAAAACCACAGAGATGAAAGAGAGAAGAGGGGGATGATGGGAACCTGCTGGAGGACCAGAGCAGGAGTCTGGAGACCTTCAGATGATGGTGGCGTCAGAGAAGAAACGATAGGAGCCGAAGTGGAGATGAGAAGGATGGAGGAGCCTCGGGGAAGGTGAGAGACGGCGGAGAAGCTCTGAAACAGCAGCGACTGACGGGAAGAGCAGCGTCAAACACTGGACGCCGCCGCTGGGGATGGAGACGAGAACCTGACAGAGCCGGAAGATATGGAGACGAGAACCTGACAGAGCTGGAAAACGAGAGGGTCACCTAGAAGAAGCACCGAAACAGAGAAGATCAGATAGGGTAAGGTAAGGGTAAGGCAAAATAAGAAAAGGGAAGATAAGGTAAGAATAAAGGTATGGCTAAGGTAATGAGTACATAAGTAAAATAAAAAAGAATGGTCAAATCCCATAAAATCCAGCCTACAGAAATGCAGTTTACGTGTTTTAAAATAGCTTACAGCATCCATATGTCATTGCAGGACATGTTTCTGTACTAATCCCATCCAGCTGCCGTGTTTCCCACTTGATCAACATGTTATTGCCATGTCAGCGCTGCGGCTTTAGCAGATTAACAATTACTCATGGATTCATTTAACAGCTTGCCGCCAGAAACACAAAGACGTGATGTTCCTTTCACAGTGTAAGTCGCCGTCAATAATTGGATTTTTGGTGCGTTCGTCAGTCACGGTGAAGACAATATACATGCATATGTTAGCGCATCGTGTGCGGACGTCGGTGGATTGTTGTGCAGATTAAGTGAACTTGGAGGCCAGTCGTGTGTGTAGATTGAATCGCAGAGACTTGATTATTGGTGCGTGGATGTTTGTAGACTTCAGCTCAGGGATATCAAACTCATTTCAGTTCAGCCCAATGTGATATCACGTGTAATAATAATAATAATAATAATAAAAATAATAATAGGAATAATAACCTATAAATAATAATCAAAAATTTTCACTTTGTGTGAAAAAATTGAATTTGCATCATGAAAATGTGAATAACCTGAATAAACGTGTTTCTCAGCTTTTTATAAACAGCGTACAGATCACAGTGAATCTGTTATTTTCTTAACATGTTGATGATGATAATCTGTATGTAACTAAAACATAATAGAGGAGTTATGGAACACATTCTAAATCTGAGACAGTAATATTGGAAGGTAAAGACTTACTTTTAAGCATATGGTTCCAGGCACACAAACCCCGCCCTTACACACACACTGTAGCTTATTTTAGTATCAGTCCAGCTGATGTCATCATGTCTATGCGTGTGCTGATGTCAGCATATCAATTGGCTCTATAGATGTGCCAAGTATGAAGTAAATTGAAATAAAATTGATGTTTCTATAAACATTTGAAATGTTGCCCATTATAAGTAAATGGGCGGGAAAAAAATAAAAATAGATGAAAAAAACAAAAACAAAAAAAAACTGACCTTGGGCTGCTCGATTATGAAAAAAATCAATATCATGATTATTTTGGTCAATATTGAAATCACAATTATTCAAATGATTAATTTTGAGTTTCACAATGCATTTATTCATCATTTCTCTCTTAAACACTTTGTTATTGATTCTTTTTGCAAAACATTCAAATTGAAAATACATTTTGGCTACAAATATGTACTTTACAGCTGTTTTGCAGTGGAATGGAATGTATTGCACATGCATCTCTCTCAGAAATTGTGTAAAGAAAAACAGAACATAAATAGTTTCTGCTCAATTATATGAGTTTTGAAATCGTTTGACAACAAAATCGAAATTGTGATCAAAATTTGATTAATTGCAGAGCCCTACTTTGACCTGCTGTTCCCAAAATGTAATCAGATCTATTCTGGGTCACTGGCAATCTATAAACTCAATGTGGTATGAGTTCAACTTGTAGTTTTGCTGCTAGTGTTAATTAACCGAACCAAAAACACTAGCCCTTGCCTCACCTTCAGGGGCTGAGGTAATCTGTAATGGATTACAGTTTGGAAGTAGCTTGTACAACAATGTGAATGACATAGATGAGGTGAGACTCTTTGTCCCGAACAGAAAAACAGAATGTCTCCCAGGCCTGGACACTTACTCTAACATAAAATGGATGGTTTTTATGCGGACGCTCATTTCCAAGGAGAACATAAATAGGGCAGCAGCTTCACCGCCCACTCCATCAGTTTAGCTTGTCTACCCTGCGGCTGATAAGACTGTCAAACTGTAAGCAGGATGTGGCGACATATTGTTGGAGTCAAGAGGCCAGCAGACAGATAATAAGAGGCATGATGCGTTGTGCAAGCAGAGGATGAGACGGCAGAGCAGGGCCCAAGCCCACAGTACAGGGTAATGCATGAAGAATACTGACCTGAAGATCCAAAGCTACTGGTACTGCACGTAGAATAGCGACCTGAAGATCCAAAGCTACTGGTACTGCACGTGGAATACTGACCTGAAGATCCAAACCTACTGGAACTGCACGTAGAATAGCGACCTGAAGATCCAAACCTACTGGTACTGCACTGATATTTAACCTTTAGTTGCACTTCTAAGCTACATTATAAAACGGAGAGAGTGATTGTGTTTGCAGGAATTTAACTGTTTTAGAGCGGCAAGGTTCGTGTTCCTGCTGAAGAACACGATACAGATGTCCAATTTGAGGTTTATTTATTTGTCTGTAGTCTGTAATAGCAATATGAAGAAGCAATCAGTATGTTAAACACTATACATAATACACAACATAATAAATAATATAATAATAAAATTACAAAGCACTGTATTCAGTACTCAATTATATCACCTGGGTCATATAACAGAAACAAATCACCCTTGTACACACCTCACGAAGTATACAGCTAGCATGACTTAGCTTATTAGCTTTAAAAACACACGAGCTAGCATAAGACAGCATTAGCTTATGCACTGCTAAACAACACATCATCTAATAGTTAATTAAACAATACATTCAACTTCGAAAATATAACGTCATTAGTCTCATCTTCTGGCATTTACACACAGCAATAAACCAGGTGGGCATGGGTGAATGATGAGGAAAGTCATAGAAAAAATCCGACCTCTGTGTCAGAAAACAGTAAATAGTTTTCAGCACCGCATTTCACCTGTTAGCGTCAGTACGGTAATGGTGCGTTTAAAAGCGTGGGACATAGGAAAACCTATAGAGAAGCAGACAATTAGTGAATAGAACTTTCAATTCAACTGTGAACAACACAATAACAGTGTGGGTTTTCTAACACACTATATGGACAAAATATTGAAAAGTAAAGGTTAAAGTCAGTATGTCAGCGTAAGTAAAAGTCTGAGTGAATGAATAATGGATCAATCATGTAAAGCACTTTGGGTGCCTTGAATAGCACTACAGAAATGTAATCATTATTATTAGTAGTATGTAGTGTGACCTCTGAACCCATGACAAGAAGCAGCAAAAACAGTTTCAAACATCTGACATGGGTTGAATGAAACCTGGGGTAAAACATCAGAAAATTAATGTAGTAAAGCTCATATTGTCTGAATAAAGGGGTTAGAGACATGATGAGTACAAAGAAAACCTAGATACAGTCTGATTAATAGAAGCTGTTGAAGGAAACCTGATTTGGTTCATTTTTGTTCATTTTATTTCTAATTTTATTCATTTAGTGACTAATTTGTACATTTTTATTCATTTTGTTCATTTTTTCTCTCCATTTTTGCTTCACATTGATTTTTTTCCCCCCAGTTTGTGGCTCATTTTGCTTATTTGTTGTTAAATTTATCACTGGTATAAATCTAAAAGTGTGATCTCTGATCCAAAGACAAGAAGCAGCAGAAACAGAAACATCTGGCATGTGATCAGTGAATTAAATGTAGCAAAATACCGAGATTTCACTGGGAAAAATGCAAAATACAGAGAATAATGATATATTAGATTTTTTACTTAAACCTCAAAGACCTAAACAGCAGACGTGGAAACACCGTCATCTTCTGCGACACTGATTCACCAGTAAAACTCATGGAGTTGGATCCATGACAGTGGGTGTAGACTCTTATTTTTAGATTCAGGTGATGATACATTTTCCTCAGTTTGCTTCTGTTTTGGTAAAATAACCTTCGAATTTACCTTGAACTCTTATGAGCATCGACGTGATCAGGAAGTTGAATATATGCTTCTCACTGGAAAATGCAGAAGATGATGTAACAAATGATGATAAATTGCTTAGTAAAGGTTAAATGTCTCGAGAAATTCACGGGAGCTGCCACATAAATAGTAGTAGGTCTTTAATTGTTAACAGTCTGAATAGATCGTAGGTGTGAATGTGAACAGTTGTTGGATTAAATTAAATTAAATTAAATGAGCTTTATTCGACACATACATAATCATACATTGTACAACGTAAAATCTATTGTCTCCTCCAGATACTTACACATTATAAAACAACAAAAGGGCAACAGTATAAAACAGTAAAATATGAAACATATGACTATAAATATATATAAAAAGAGAAGTTCGTGTTTGCTGAAGATGGCCAGAGGAGAGAAGCTCATCATCATCATCCTCAGTGTTAGCTGTTAGCGATAGCCTCCACCCTATTGACCTGATGACACGTCCATTATTATGTAACTGGGGAAAGGAATGGATGTGAGGCTCATGGGGCGCCAGGATTAGCATCCACTCCGGTTCCTGAGATTGAGGTTCGATTCCCTTTAATGGAATGTTGACTTTTTTGTTTTGGGTTTTTTTTTTCTTTTCTGGGGGGCCTGTCTTGTACTTATTTGTACTATATATGCTCTAATAAATACTGCTGTATTGAATATTCCTGTTCTTATTTGTAATATTTAATAATCAAAATTGAGTGACGCATTAGCTCCACCCACATCAACTGATTGTTCTCCTATTGGTTAATTCCATTGGGCTGCTGTCAGAGCCTTACTTTGATGTCACCGCTCCAATGAGCACGTGGTTCATGCCAGCCTGAATAGTTCCAAACAAACCAAGCACTGCCATGTTATTCTATGGGATAAAGAGCAGTGAACATGGTAAATGTCAAAATAAAGCACACACAACTGTTGTGTCACTACTATATGTACTGTTGTGTGTGTGTTTTATTACTTTGAAAACTTACATTCTTGGGGAAAAGCTTGGGCCGGCTACTTACATGAGTGGTGCGACCTGTACAAGTTCATTCATTCTGTAGTTGTACTGTAAAGAGATAGACAATTTAGCATTTTAAGTTTTACTATTATAGGACTATGGTACAAGCAGAAAACCGTGGTTATTGTGAACAGTGTGTGTCTGCCAAGCTCTGCTCTGATAACACAGGCAATAAGGCATTAACCAGCAGATAGCATAGCAGCTAACTTAGCATGTTAGCATTAGCAGGGACGTTAAACTAATTAAAAACTCGACATTAGCAAGCTCAAAACTCAACAGAATTCTTATAGGATGTGTCGGATCTTACAAACACCAAGTTATAGAAGTTTGTCTTCCTTTAACTCGTGATTAATAACTTGAATGAACTTTTATTAGCAACTCTCCTCCAAATGATCACATGACCTCAGCTGACAAACTTAACCAAGCATCACCAGCTTCAGCAAAAACATCTAAAATAGCCCCCACTGATAACATGTGTTGGAAAGTTACCTTATGTTAAAAAACTATATAATTTGTAGTTATAGTAATTAAATCTCAACAGCTGGACAAGTCAAGCTAGCTAGCTAACTATAGGGCTACAGCTGAAAATCCAACATAACAGCTGTTTAAAATATGAATTGTACAAACGCTAAAACAAACCAAACAAAACAGAATTTACAACATAAATGTCCCCTAATACAGGAAATACACTCCATAATTAGAAAAATGGGGATTTTGTCATTTTTTACAGTGGGAGTCTATGGAAGTGTTGCGACTCTTGATATTGATGGCTCTGGCTGCTGTCTGCCCACTGCTGAGCCGTCGCTGCTGCTTCAACCTGATGCCACCGCTACACCTTTTCATTCTGTATCTGACTTAATCAATGTCATTTTGCTGTCACTGATGCCCGCTCTGCTCTGTTTCCTGTGGGGTGTCTTTATGCCGCCCTCCCTGCCCAGGCTTCAATGAATGCAACTCAAGAAGATGAAGGACATAAACAGAAGTCTGACACAATTGGTCCTGGCTGAAAACACCTTTTTGTTCAGTTTCAGGAACATTACACTTCCAAATGGTTTGTTTTCTGTGGAAAGGCTTCACAAGGCAAATGGCCCTGAGCAGGATTATGCAAAAACTACTACACAGATTTTTATGAAACACGGGCCAAGGATGAGTTCCATAAATGTAAAAAACAGGAGGGTCTGGAATGTCAACAACACTAGAGGACAACACTGACCATGATAACATTTGGATGAGAGGGCTTCTATGCAGGATTAACCCTTAAAGACCCAGTGGGGTTTTTTTTTTGTAGCAGTGCCCAAAGCATTTTTCCTCTCTGTATAAGCTTTAAGTGATTTATCATACTGTTATTCTCTGTATTTTACATTTTTTTCAGTGAAAATTATGTATTGTCTTATATTTAATTCAATGATCATGTAGATGTTCATAAAAGCTCAGATTAAAGTTGAGGATTATTATATCAGAGATGGAGAAAATTGAGGAGAAAGTCCCTTTTTCATCAAAATCTATCGTTAACTGAACATAAAACAAGTGTCTTCGTCCACTGTCATTTATCAAATTCCATGGGTTTTACTGGTGAATCAATGTTGTAGAAGATGACAGTGTTTCCATGGTAACAGCAGAGCCTCCGAATGTCCAAATGGGTCTTATGTGATGACCATGAAAAGACGACAAACTGTATTTTACAACAGTTATTTACATGTATTGATAGGATTAATGGATCAACAGGCATTAAACGGTTTAAATCAGTCAAATCAATCAGCTTAGTTCTGTTAGCTTAGCTCTGTTAGCTTAGCTCTGTTAGCTTAGCTGTGTTTTTAGACTGAAAACAGCCACAGTAAAACCAATAGTCATCTGTTTTCTGTTGGGTTTATGTTGTCAGTAGTTGAACTAAAGATCTGTTTGGAATCAAATAAACAAGGTCAGAACCGTCACAGTTTAGTCTGAACCGTGGATCAACCAACGGCAACTTAGCAAAAATAATACCATCCCATAATAACTTTACACCTTCATAAGCCTCAGATTCAAACTCACCTGTGTAGAAGAAACGTTCACATTTCATCATCAAACTCCATTCGGTCCGTTTTCAGCTGAGTCCAGTCCGGCTTCTGTTTTTATCACTTCTTTTCGTTGACTCTAAAAGTTGTTTCTTAATGGTTCTCATCCCATCTGGTCGCTTTTCATATATTTGGAATACGTTTCTGTCAGTAAAATACAATTTACTGCAAATTGTGCATCATTCGTACATTATAAATTAACTTTTCTGCTACAACAGGTACAGTCTCAACCAAAACAGTAGGAACGCAAGAATAAAAGTACAGAAAAAAAATATTCTGACGGAAAAATAACAGTTTAGAAAAAGTCTGGAATTTTATTTGGATAAAGAGCAAACATCCAGATTTATTGAGCTTAGCAAAGGCTGATTTAGTGACAGAAATTAGAACCAATTCTTCGGTCAGTTTGTTCTCGGGGTAAATAAAGGGCGGGACTTGCCTGATAGCTGCTCCCTCAGTCACAGTGCTGATGTTCAGTCACTTCTGGAATCTGTCAAAGTAGAAATTCTGCATCTAGAACCTTTATTAGATGAGTGGGTGAAGTGCATTGTGTAAGTGACAAAGCCAGATGTGGGAGGCATGTGATGTGACGTATGAGAGAAAGCAGGCGAGCAGAGGACGATGGAGGAGAGTCTGACGGAGGGCAGCTCCGAGGAGGAGAGGCTGACGGCTGGAGTTGAGGAGATCAGTCTGCTTAGTGTCTGTCAGTTGGACAGGAGAGAGACTGGAAACAGCTGGGGGCTCTCACTGTGCGTTTGTGTGTTTCACTGTGTGGGTCCATGTGTGCGCTGCCAACACAGGCCGCCCTGTGTGTGTTCACGTATGTGTGTTTACACGATGGAGAGACGGCGAAGGATGGGGGCACAGCAAGGACGACCAGACATCACACACACACGTTCACATAAACACACACACACATACATACATACACACACACACACACACACACACACACACACACACACACACACACACACACACA